>CAJQZJ010032284.1:1932089-1964884 GCA_907164525.1 Lophiomys imhausi
CACACACACACACACACACACACACACACACACACACACACACACACCTCTTCAAGAGTTCTCTGTCCTTCTTGCAACTGGAGATGTTTTCCTCTGGGCTAACGAAGGTGATTCTTCCTTATCCTGCTGACAGATACAGGGCTGTTTCTGAGATTATTAAGCAAGAAGAAAATGGCTATGAATGTCTGTGATATTTCTTGGGATATTCTCTTTTTCCCTTAGGTAAATTACTGAGCAAAGATTTGCTAGATTGTGTAAATAATTACATGTTTAATACACAAGACAACACCAAATATTTACCACAGTTGTACAGTTCTACATTCCCATCAGCAATGATGAGTTTCAATTGACTATAACCTTACTAGCTGTTGGTAATGTTAGTCTGTTGAATTTCAGCCATTCAACAGTATGGTGAGTAAGCAATGGTTTGATTTATATTTATTCTTGTAAAAAGTATCAAAATTAAACAATTTCTCATGTTCCCACCAGTCATTCCTGTGTGGTGTGTGTGTGCGTGTAAAGTGTAGGTCAAGATGTTTTGGGCCATTTTAAAGGATTATGTTCTTACTATTGAATTTTAAGTTATTTATATATTCTGTATCCAAAGTCGTTGATAGGTGCACTATTTGCTTTCTGTCTGTGACTTATGTTTGTTCACTCATCCTACCAATTTCTGGAGAGAATTTTTTCATTCACCTTTGAAGGACTTTGGTAGGTGTCTAAGGCTAACATGGTTGATACTTTTTTTTTTCTCTTAGTAAACATGTTTCTCTTTCCTTTTAACTCCCACAGCCTCTGCTGAGAACTGAAGCAATTCTTCACGTTGCCCTCACAAGGAATTGGGTTTTTCACTCTGCTTGCTGGTAAGATTTTTCTTTTGGTCTTTCTTTGAATTCAGCAGATTAACTACAATGTGCCAAGATGTCCTTTTCATTATGGCAGCTGTCTCTTGTTGGAGATTGTGGGGCTTCTGTGGGCTGATTCAGAAAATTCCTGGACAGCAATGAAATCCTTATCACCATGACTCCATGGTCCCCTTTCAGTCATATTCCAGTGAACATTCTCTCTTTTCCTCCATTTTCTTCTGCCTTGCCAGCTTTACTTTCATACATCTATTACGATCATTTTAAATACTTGCTTGTGTCATCTATGTGTCTGCTTCTATTGACTATTTTTTCTCTTGATTGTGGGTTTCATTAAACACTCCTCTTGTGTCATATGTGCATCAGATGTAGGATACTCACACAAAAACAACTTAGAGACTGTAGCGAAGATTAAGGCATATTCACCAATATCAGAGGTTAGTTGAAAAGATTATTAGAGACTGTAGTGAAGATTAAGGCATGTTCACCACTATCAGAGGTTAGTTGAAAAGATGACTGTCTTTGATCAGGGGCAAATTCAGGATTGTGGCTAAGTTGGCTTTAGTGAGCCTTTAGTTGGGGGTGCCTTGAGGGCAGAGATTTTTGACTGAAGAAAACCAGCAAGACAGAAGAAAATGGATGGAAAGGGAGAGAGCGTCCACTGGAATACAGCTAAAAGGGGACAGTTGGAGTCATTAGAGTTAAGTAACATGAAATATGTGAAACTGGGAATTAACAAGGAGAGCTTAATAGCAATGTGGAAACTGCAAAGGGGATTTATAAAATCGGGGGAAAATTTAAGAAAGTGACATTATCATTGGCTTCTTTATTTGTCAGAATTATTCTGTGTACTACAAGAGCATGAATGACTTCACTTTCCATTCCAAGCTGGGTGACCAAACACTTTTAGTTCACGCAAAAGTCCCAGTGAGGAGAGTTGGTAGACACAGAAAATGGACTTCCGGATCCAGCCCAGTTTTGCTAGCCAACTGTGCTAGCATAATTATTCACATGAAATTACCCAGTTCTTATCCACAATTATATCTGTATTTCCAAAGGCTTCAATTTATTTCCTATTCTGTTTGATTTCTTATCCTCATTCAATTGTTTCAAATGAATTTCAGCTAAAACAAGGCCTAAATACAAAAATAAAATAAATGAATTTAACACAAAGGTTTCCCTTAACTGTATCAGACCAATGTTTGTTCTGGGTTTTCCTCAAGGTCTTCAGACGTTTTTTACGAAGTCACATTTTAAACATGTTTCTCAATCAGCTTTGGTTTTTCAAGATTAACATCAGGACCTCTAGTGCTGCAAGAACCAAGCATAATTTATTAGTAGAATTGACAGTGGATGGGCAGTTGTTGGCTACTGAACTGAACTCATTTTTTCTGGACCAGTTTCTTTAATGAGAAAAATGAAGGAAATAAAATGAGACATTTTTAAAACTAATAGAAATCTTTAATATAATAACTACTGACAAAAGCAATTAAAGAATCCTTTTAAATATTTTAATAGAAATAAATGGGAATGTTCAAATGACAGACACCCAAGGAAAAGAGGGACATTTGTTAACTTTAATTGCCAAATTATTTCTAATTGTTTTTCCTGTACCAAAAAAAGATTCCAAATTTTAAAACTACTATAAAGAATCTCCTGAGTTTATCTATGAATAAAGATGAATGGATATTATTTCCTGTGTTTTCCTAAGTCTTCTTTTACCATCATTTGTGGCTCCATAATCTATTCTGAAACATGTGTTTGTGTTTCTCGTTGCAGTACATTAAGAAATGGTGAAAGTCAGGGTAGAATGTTCTTTTCACATACTTACAGATTTGTAAATAAGGAAATAGAATGCTAAAAATGCATAGCCAACAATGAGAGCCTGACTTTAAAGCCATAATTTTAGCCAGGAATGATGGTCCAGTTAGGACACACTAAGACCTTGTCTTAAAAACAAGACCAATGGAAAAGAGAGAAGTCTCCCAGTCTGACATTTCCAGATGTCTCCTGAGAACCCTCCCTATATTCTGCTGCTACTCAGTCTTCAGAGATCAGATCCAAAGACGGCAAAAGCTGTTTCCAAACACAGTGGAATTCTCATCAGAGAAAGGAGCATTGGTCATTTGCTTCCAGACACGTCCAGGTATTCCCTACACAGCCCAAGGAAGATTTCAAAGTAGGGGAAAATGAGGTTGGGGTGGGGGAATCTTGAAGCTGGGCTTCATGTTGTGTGAGTCAAAAAATCAACAAGTGGACTGAAAGTTGTTTGCAGTTTCATTCCATGTACCCACCATACTCAGCAGGGCTGGCGATGAATCTTCCTCTGTGCAAACGATCTTTTCTTAGTTTAAGTTCTAAATAACAGCTTCATTATCTGTTGAGTTTGACAATAGAAACATAAGCCTCAAATTAACACCTTTTTTTACTGCTGTGATTTAATAAATACTGCATTCTCCCGCAAGGCAAGTCAGGAAACTCCCAGCCAGTGAGGGAGCCCATCCCACAGGACTCAGCTACAAGCTGTGTGTCAGCAGGATGATTTTGCAAAGGTTCGGAATTGCTGGTACTTACTTCTGTCATAGTCTATGTCTCTAATTCCTGTGGTGTGACATGTATGTTCCTGTGTTGATTTAGTAGATTTAAAATAAATATTCAGAGCAACTACAGAGATGAGGAATTTGGGTTACTTCAATTCTGTCTTTTGGGACCACTTGGAGTTTGTATTTGTGTTTAAAATAAGTACAAATGACTGGGACATAATGTTTGTGTTTGGTCAAAGAAAAACTCAGTTAAAGTATGAAACATTTTTCAAACTTTTAATGTATCTTTTAAGGTGCAATTTATTCTTTTTAATTTCTTTCATTCTTTGCTTTAAAGCTAAAGGAAAACTAATGATTGCTCTGGATTACAAGTGTATTGTTGGTGATAACTTTATTGTATTAAGAAAGTGGAGATATTTTCAGTGTATTAGGAGGCTCTTGGCCTCATATGACTGATGAACTGGGATGGGGGACTGATATGTAGGGACACTCCACTCCAGAGGAGTGGGATGGAAGGGATAAGGGGTAGAGGGTGGGAGAGCAGGACTGAGAGGGGTAGAAAGAAGACACTGTGATGGAGATGTAACCTGAAGTAATAAATAAATATTTTTTTTAAAAAAAGAAAGAAAGTGGGGATATTTTAAAAGACCTGCTTCATGTTTTTAGGACACAAAATATACCACTGGCTACAAAATCTACATTTATAATAAACGTATGTGGCTGCTTGCTATGGGCATGGCACTGTGTGCTTTTTCCATGTATTAAACGATCACATCCATAAATAAATTAAATGTAATAAAAACTTTCTAAAACGAGGAGCAAGATGGCTCAGTGGATAAAGGCGCTTGCCACGGAAACTGACACCTAAGTTTGTTTGATCCACAGGATCTACACAGCGGAAGGAGAGAACCAACTCCTGAAAGTTGTCCTCTGACCTTCAAATGTGTGCCACAGTACACATACATTATCTCCCTCCCTTCCTCCCTTCCTTCCTCCACCTCTCCCTCTTGCCTCCTCTTGCACACTCACACGTGTGCGCACGCGTGCACACACACACACACACAAATATAAACTTACCACACACTAAATATAGTACATCACCTCACTCACAGGATTTGTGAGCAACTTTGTGGCTAGAAGCTTTGCGTTGCTATCATCCTGGTTTCGCAGATGAAGACTCTAATGCTTAAAGAAGCCATGGAAGAAGATGAGCTGAGAACCCAGGGGGGTCTGACCCCAGAAGCTGTGCCATTACCGCAATGTTATTCTGCCTCTCAACAGCTCATCCGAAATGTAATCATCCCCAGCTGCTCCTTCCTCAGCTTTGCTGCATGTCCAGGGCTTTACACACACTATCTCATGGAATTCAAACATTGCAAAAGCCCTATGGATCATTATTCCCACAGCACAGCTAGGAAATAGTTTGAGAGATGCTCAAAAATTCACCTGAGATTAAACAGCTATGATGGCAGAAGACTACACCTGGCTCCAGGTGGCTTCATTGCTTTCTCTTCCTGCTGCTGTTACCTACTTCTGTTTGTTCTAGAAAACAACAGCAAAGGAAGCAGACTTGTCAAGGTGCTAGAAGGTACTTGCACGGTGTGACGCTCTCTGGCTGAGGCTCAATGTTCGTTTACCATGTACACAAGTCTGCCTTCCACACAGCCATGACAAAGTGAGGGGAGATGGCACACCTCGAGTGTGCAAGGGCCTTGTAGGAACCGCTGTTCCATGTTTGAAGCTAAGAGGGAATGTCGGAAGCAGCCCACCGATAGCCAGGCAGCAGAGTAAGCAGTTTTTAAAAAATTATCATAGACAAAGCTCACTCCCAGGAGGGCAAAGTGGTGTTCGGTCATCTAACAAGACAGAGTGAGGCTGAAGACTAAAGCAGTAACCTCAGATGCAGCTGGAGCAAGACAGCACATCTGGAGCCATCTCTCTGTCCATCTGTTAGATCTGGTCTCCAGCAAAACCTCCTCCAGTGGTCACAGGACAACCTGTTGCACTCTGGGCTGACTTCCCATCCCCTGTACAAGGTGCTAGAAAGAACACATCTGCTGGCTGGAAGCTGAGCAAAGTCTGCATGGGTGACTGGTATGTTCCAGCATGAGTTCTATATCCATCCTGAAAAAAATAAGGGGGGGATGGTCACACGCTCCTTTTCAGTCTGAATTGGTCACACAGGGTAGAGTGGACCCAACCTGAAGTGCATGAGTTTGAGTCAGAAAAGATGTCCTACTGTTTTCAGAAGAAAAGAAAATGGAAGCTTGGCAAGTACAAAAAATAATTTTTACAAATACATATGTTTACCTCCGTTGTCGTCTTCATTACCAACTGAAGCAATCACTTGTTAGTCCCCCTGTAACTCATCCTGCTGGGCACATCTTTGTGACTGACTTCTCGCCCATGGCTTGATCTTTGGGTCATACCAAGCATCAGTAAACAACGCAGGTGGGTTGGGGAGATAGCTCAGCCAGGAAAAGGTGTGATAGCTCGCCATGCAAACGTGAGGACCCGAGTTCAATTCTCAGGGCCTGGGAAAACCTAGACAAGTGGAAAGAGCCCATAATCCCAGCACTAGGAAGCACATACAGGCATGTATCTGGGGCTCACTGGCCAGGAAGCCGAGCTCAGTTGGTGAGCCCCAGGTTCCAATGAGAGATTATGACTCAAGAAAAAGAAGTGGATGGGTAAAAAAAAAAAAAACAACCCATGTTTTTACCTCTGGCCTCCACATGTGTACACTCATGAAAACACACACATGAACACATACAAAAAAAGGAAGACAACGTAAGAAGATGTCCACATGGTGGTGTCTTATGTATCATCTTCCAGGCCACATAAGAACCTGTTACTCCAAAGTCTTCAGCCTTACCTTCTATACTGAGTGATACAAGTCATTCATATGATGACACATGTCCCTCAGAGTTAGCCATAGCTGTGAGGTCATACCCTCTCTAAGGGAAGCCCA
This sequence comes from Lophiomys imhausi, assembly GCA_907164525.1. NCBI lineage: Eukaryota > Metazoa > Chordata > Mammalia > Rodentia > Muridae > Lophiomys > Lophiomys imhausi. The sequence goes on from CAJQZJ010032284.1 coordinate 1,938,467, forward strand.
CAGGAATGCCAGCCACAGAAAACAGCATCGTTAGGACAGCATCGATTCTCTTCTTTCCCGTTTTCCTGAATTATTTGAAATTCCCCATTCCTAATCTTTTTGGGATTCAGGTATTCTTATGTTTTAATATTATTTTAAAATTCCACATATGTATACAGTATATATTGATTGTATCCTGCCTCTACTACCTCCCTCCAAATCGCCCTAGAGCCTATCACTCCATCTTCCTCCCCAGCCTCATGTATTCTTTTTACTTTTAGTTATTAACAACCCTATGAGTCCAATTAGTGCCAGCCATAGGCCCATGGGTGTGTGGTCATCCACTGGGTCCGGAGCAACCTGCCACTGGCCACATGTGCAAAGGAGAATGACTCTCCCTCCCTCAGCAGCCATCAACTGCCAGTAGCTCCTACAACTGGGGGTGGGGCCTCGGGGGCTTCTGCTCTATTCATGCTAAAGTTTCCACTCTCTTGATCATGTGCAGAGCTTGCGAAGATAAATGAAGCTGCTGCAACTTGATGCAGCCGACAGCCATGCCACGTCCGGAAGTTCGCATTTCACGGCTCTCCTTCCCACCTACTGGCTCTTAAATTTTTTTCCACTTCCTGTTCAGTGAAGTCCCTGAGCTTTGCGAGTTGATACAGATGACCTATCCATGATCAGAGTCATTTACACTCAGTCATGATCCACTTGCACTAGATCATGACTCCCCAGGACCTATGATCTCCCCAGTCATGGGCCTTTGGCGGGGATTTGAGTACCAGGCTTGAAATCCCTCCTGTGGAACAGCCCTCATAAATGGCCCAGAAAGGGGAACATTGACCCCATACTCATCCTGCCACTATTGAAGCAGTGGGCACATTTTTCCAGCAGGTTAGTGTTGTAGCATGCAGGGATCAGTCTGAGTGTGACTATTGATGTGTTTTCCCTCCCAGCACCCTGCAGAGCACCTACTGATACTATGTAAGCCATCAAGCAGGGAGATAGTTTCCTGGTCAGTTTGAGGTTGATTTGGTTTTTCATACAGCGAAGGTGAGTGGGTATCGTTAGCAATAGAGACTTATCATCTAATTATGGTGGATAACCAAGAGTGAATGTAATAACCTGTGTTGTTTCAGAGGCTCCAGGGCCTCCCTGGCCAATATCAGTTCCTAATTATTAATCATTTCACACATGAACTTCCAAGCCTATCATGCCTCGCAGGGTTTTCCAAGTAAATAAAGCCACAAAATTCCTTAGCCTTACCAACCCTCCCACGGTACCGGCACTGGATCATGACTTTGTGTTTCATTCTTAAGTAACTGTTTCAGGGGTGGATGCGGAGGTTCTTAGGGTTTAGAATGAGTAAAACTGGAGGAAGGCAGTGTGAAGTGATGGGAACTGAGTGAACATGGCAGTATGTGAAGAAGTAGGCTCAGGGCTAGTTGAATCTTGCTGTGAATGAACGTAGGATCTATCGACCCAAACTGTCTGATATTTTAAATTGTACATATCCAACTTGATATATTCACTTATTTGGGGGTAGGATGCCACCCACGCACACTGAATGTCAAACAGCTGCAGAGCCCATTTGCCGTTTTGCAAACCTTGGCCTCTATGCCTGGTTATTTTTCAGAGGCTGGAACTCTTGGTGGCCAGCAAGCAGGAAAGGAAAAGCGGCTAGGCTTGCTGACAAAGACTGGGATAACAGCATTACTGCCACAGCTGCACAGGCCACAGCAACAGTTGCTCTTAGGGATGCCAACTGGGCTCAGACAGACCTTAGCCAAAGATGTAACTGAAGTCTGTGGTACCAGAGAGGTTGAATTTCCAAGCCGGATGGGTTACATAAAAGCCACTTGAACAGTTCCTGTGAGACAAGACCCTCCTGGAAAGTGTACCAAACCTGGGAGCTCTGATTAGGCACTAACACAACTCTCTCCCAATCTTACCCATAGGGTCTCTAATCTACACCTGGGAAGGCAGGCCCCACCTCTGTCTGTGAAGGATAAATTCCAAGACCACATGCTCGGTGTCTGAAACCAGCGATCCCTATGTCTTACCTGTACTCTGATTTGGGGGGGGGGTTGTTTGTTTGTTTGTTTGTTTTTTGCTGTATGTACACACCTATCATGAAATGCCCATAGTCTCAGCACTCAGGAGGCTGAGGCAAGAGAGGGTCTGTGGCAGACTGGGCTACCGACATTCTGTCTCTTAAAATAAAGGGAGTGGGAGATTAACTAGAAGTACTAATAATAAAGCAAATCTATTATGATTACATAATGCAACAAGAGCTATTTAAACAAACCTGTTTATTTCTGGAATTTTCCATAATACTTTCAGAATCCCTCATAAACCACAGGAAGGAAAAAACACAGGAAAAATAAAAGGGACAAATGCACTCATCAATGAGGTTTACATCGTTCTTGCAGATCTCTAAAGAGATTCTGCTATTGAGATTCTCAGTTGCAGAACAGAAAACTGGCAGTGAATATCAAACACACATTTAGGAAGGTAAGTGTGTTCATGCAACTGCAGAGCAGGCTGAGCAGCCTGGCCCTGGGCAGGTCCGCCTCTGAAAGTGCCTGGGCGCTGATTCGTTTCAGTGGCAAAGGTTTTAAATGCACGTTGACCAAGTATTAATTGAGAATCGCTTAAGTGGAAATGGTACATGAAATCAATATTCAATTGATTAGTTTGAGTCAACGACTGACAGAATGAGAGACTGATAGGATCTCAAGAATGAGGCGCCTATTGACAGGGACTCAAGTCCGAAGCCAAACACGAGGGAGGCTATTCTGTGCTCACCCGCAGCACTGGGACAATGTCATCGGTGCAAGGCTTCCATGTTTCGGAGTGGTGAGGATGGTGAAGCTGGTGTAACCGAGGCCTGCTGCACCTTCACTTTCAGGCAGCATTCTGTTCCTGCTTCTGCTTCAAGAAGAGACAACAAGAGCAATGTAGAGAAGCTGGCTGGAGGCAAGGGGAAAGGGGTGGATGGTGAGAGTTCTGGTACTGTACAGTGGGAGTGGGGAAAGGGCAGGAAGTAGGCCAGGGTGGGGGTGGGGTGGGAGGGGGGGGAGGAGAGTAAGCATATCCCAAGGGAAACAGAAGAAGCTACTTTTCAGCCTGTGACAACAGGTGTCTCTCTCCTTGTCTCACATCCCTCCTCCCCCTCTTCGTTCCTCCCTTCTCTCTCCTTCCCCCCTTCCTCCCCCCATCTCTTTTCTCCCTCCCTCCCTCCCTGCCCTGCCCTCTCTTGTTGCTATGGTGTCCCCTCACTTGGTTTGCTCTGTCTGACAACACAAGAATCACTACATGTGCTCTTACTGATGACATGTTGTCTCTGAGAAAATAAACGGCAATAGCAGAACAGTTGAACTGGAAGACTTCCGATGCTATTGATCTGATTCCCTTTTATAAGTGTGGAAAGTGGTGCCCAGAGAGAAGATGTGGCCTGCCCAAGTCCAAGGGTGATTATCTGCCGAGTCTCTAAATTTAGGCTTCCTAATGCGGGGCACCTGTTCTTGCTAAGTGGCCTGAGGGTTCCCAGTTAAGCAGTCCATGATTGTCTTTGTACAGAAATGGCCCAGAACCATAGTCTATATGTTACCCTTTCTAGCTCCTCAACTTCAATAGATACAGGGAACAAGTAGGGTCTAAAAAAGGTTGTCAAGATAACATTGAAGTCAGATGAGTCTGAAGCAAATTATGAAAGGACAGTTAACGAAACCAACCCTGTGCCTTAAGTACAAACTGTCAAGAGGGTCCACTCTTGTTCATCTTCTTCTGGTACCACTGATAACAAGTATGGACACCTGGCACACCAGGATTAATGAGTAAGCCAAGATTACTTATAATTGACCTATTCATTGTTCCTATGCAGATGGTTCTGCTAAGTATGTGAAAACAGTTTGTTCTCTTAAATAGACTATATATTCCCTGCCCTCCATCTTGTTTACACTATTAATTTGCTTAGCAAACCTTTTTACCATATCTAGTACCAAGGTAAACTACAGCCCAGCCAGAGGCTCTGAATTATTTATACACTCTAAATTAGCACCGGCCAGATTAATGAGGTTTTAGTCTACTTTTTATCTTCAGCCACCTTCCCCTGAGGCACAGGGTTGTTGCTTCCCTCTGTCTCTGTCCCTATTATCATAAGCTATGTCCCCCAGGTGAGACTGGTTAAAGGGCACCTGGTTACAGTCTCTCTAGGATGACTGTGGGGCACAAGGAAGAACAAGAGAAGCAACTCAGAGCCCTCGATCTCCGGACACCCCAGTTCCATCCTCAGTTCAAATTCCATTCAGCAAAGAGTTTGGAAAATTGACTGCTCAATTTCCTTCTTTCACTAATGTGGTATTTGATACCTTTTTTTAAAATTTGGATACCATGATGCCCTTAATAAGGGATGCAGAAAGAGACAATGGTTTTTTGTTTTTTTTTTTTTGGTGGGGGGCAGGAGGTCCAGGAAAGGTTCTCATCTCCCTTCTCTCTCCTCCCCCTGCCATTCTTTCTGTATTTGTGTGTATGTGTCCACATTCTGTTCTCCCCTCCTCCTGCACCCAGTCGCGCTCACTCTGTGAATGTCATCATTATGATGTGAAAATAACAATTTTGAGATCAGTGCCATGTGTGAAAACCAAAAGCAAAGACATTTTGCGTGTTTATCTAAGGTAAGTGCGTAAGCAGCCACTACATGAGAGCACGGACAGTGCAGAGTTGCCATATGCATGCTCATTTCCTCTTTTACTGCTTAATTCCCTCACCATGCCATCTGATCGGTTCTCCAATGTCCCCTGTGTCTTTGCCTTAACAATCAAGCCTGGTAGGCCATTCTACACATTTGTGATTCTCCAAATGGAGGAAAAAAAATGCTTCCTGACATCTGCTCTGATTTTGTTTCTCTTTAATTTCCATTTATGCTCCCTTATCCTAACATCTGTGTCATTCTGAAAACAGTAACTCAGACTGACGTTATCTGTGCCATTTAAAATTTTATATTCCCTAGCTAGAAGCTCCTCTTAACCATGTCGTGGCTGTGGAATACTGATGGTGTTCAGTCCAGCAAGGGGGGGGGGGGGGGGGCTCAGCTGTGATTTCAGAGCGCCCTGCAGATGTGTCAGACCCTGCAGACCCTGATACTTTCCCAATATTTTTTCACAAGAGGGGCAGAGATCAAACCTGAATCCGCGGTCTTTCAGCTGGGAATCTTTCTGCTTACATTCCTCCATTGGCCCTTCAGTATAAAGGGAGGCACTGTGAGTGAGTGACTCCAGGCCTACACACTTTCTTTTCTAAGTCATTTTCCAGTAAGACTTAGCACCCTAAGAAACATCGGGAAACTTCTAACTGTGAAATTGAGCAAAAGAAGGTAGCTTGGAAGAGTGAATAGAAGGAAAGAAAGTTGGTTATTTCTTCAAAGTCAAATAAAGCCTGGATTCAAAACATTCAAAACAGTGATCATTTCCCTCCAAAATTCACACACATGATCACATGATCGACATCTTATCTGAAAATGTCTCTGCTACCTACACTCCCTACCTTTTGGGTAAATCTCTATAACCTGGGCTTGGTTGTCATTTACCTAAACTCTAATCACTGCTATAAGAGGCCATCTGCAATGCCCCCCATTTCTGTCTTGTGGTTCCTTCCATTTCTGCACCCCTAGTTTTCATCTCTTCCCCTATGCTTAAAAACCCACATTTAATATATTCAATAAAAATAATACAGTTGTTCAATCAAGATTTTTTTTTTTAACTTGTTGTAACACCACTGCTTGCAAGGCAAGTCAGGCAGGCCACATGCTCAGAGTATAAAGGGGGAAGCCAACATGGCTTGCCATCATAGGGTTTAAAATGAGTGTGGAAAAAAAACCCAAAACAATAACAACAACAAAAACAGGAAAGCAAATCAAACTGTCCTCTAACTACACATCCTAGACAGTGCTATGAAGAGGAGATACATCATGTTCTGAGAGTGGCTGTGGAGAACGGCTCTTTAGATTGAGTGATCAGAAAGCAATCATAAACTATAATCTCTAATAGATATGGAGGAAAGGGAGCCGCTGGCATCATAAAGGTTGCACTGCTGCATGCCAGTGGAGCAGTGGAGACACAGGGATGGTGTGGAGTTAGGAGGCAACCTTGCGCATCACGGCAGAGACATAGACACACCTGTGCTGTCTTAACGGGCCTTTTGCGGTCCTGGCTGTTGCTTGTCTTTCACGATGAAATCATTTCTGAAAACATTGTTGTTAACGCTCAAAGGAGAGAGAGTTTAGAAAGTCCGCAGAAACTGGGAGAAGCTTTTAAAAAAGAGAAAGATGTCACTTGGAGCTGCCGGGACACAGGTCATTTCTCTTCCAGATGAGAACACTACCATCTCTTCCTTAACTCAGCCTCAGCTGAGTACCTGTGGTCCTTTGTGAAGCCAGAATGGAATGTAGACTTAGCATCAGCCTCTCATTGCCCAAGTTCATCAGACATGCCCACCTTAACAATACCCTCGGAGACTTAAGACCATCAGGACAAAGGGTGAGTGCCACGGGGCTCAAAGCAGTGGTTCTCGACCTTCTTAATGCTCTGATCCCTTAAGACAGTTCCTCACGTTGTGGTGACCCACTTCCCAACCATAGATTGGGAATTATTTTGTTGCTGCTTCATAACTGTAATTTTGCTACTGTTATGAATCCTATGTAAATATCTGTGTTTTCAGACAGTTTTGGGGCCACCCCTGTGAAAGGGTCACCGCTTGATCATTATCCTCAGGTTGAGAACCGATGATGTAAGGGAGCCTCATAAGCCTACTATGCACACTGACCTAACCATGGCACTCAAGTCTCCACACGTCCTTTCCTCACTGACCACATGCCCCATCTCCATCAGCTTCCTTCAGTCCAGTGAATATGTGACAGGCTATTTGAAGACTGTTCCCTCGATTCCTTAGCCTCCCACTTGACCATCTCCAGCTTCAGGGGCAGCATAGAAAATTAATACTCTGGGAAGCTGCTCTGAGCCTCCAGATTCTGGTATGGGACCCTTTACTGCATGCTCTAACTAGTAGAGTCCCTGGAGCATGGCCCTAACCATGCTGTAGCTGCTCAATTGTGTCCCCTAGAGCCTAAGTTCTGAGAAAGCAGAACTTGTCCCCAACAGGTTCCCAAGAACTACTTGGGGGAGGATCTTTTTAAAGTAATGAATACGTGGCAATGGTTTTGTTGAACCTCGTTACTGAGCTAAACTGTGTGGCCAGTGGCTGTAGATCTTCCCCAGGGAGATACCACTGACCTCCTCCTCCTCCCTTGCCGGGTATCTTAAGCTCTGCCATGAGATCCTCTCCACTTTGAGGTCAATATGCCTCTCAGCTAGAAAACACCCCATAGGAAGAGCTCGAGAAGATGAAGCCAAAAGTTCTGCTTGCTGTCTGCAGGAAGAAGCTAGAGGGGCTGAGGATGTCTCCCCATGATGTTAGTCTTGATATAAGAATGCTCAAGAACCACACAGCTGCCTTTCTTCCCCTCCCCCTAAGTTATGATGAGCATGCCGCCTCAGGATTCTGCTTCCCCCTCCTGGAATTATTTATGGGGCCCTGGGCTTGAATAAAGAATCCATTCTTTGGAGGAAAGTATGATGTGTTCAAAAAATTTATTTTTTACATTTGGTGTCCGGACCCTGTTTGGTCACGGTGCCCCAGTGTGTGAGTAATAGGTAAGTTGCTTTGGTACTTGTATCATGCTAAACCTTATTCAGATGTTATAACATTTTTGCTGCTGTATCTTGGCAACATGATTTATTCTGCAAACGCTCAGTGTTACCATCTCACAAAGCTGTACCATCTGGGTTGAATTAATAGGCTACCCAGAGAAATAAATGAGAATGGTCTCCCATAATTAACATGTAGGTAAAGTATATTTAACAGATTATTATAATTAATATGTCAGTTACTGATTTCATGCTAAATAGAATTGTGAACACAAGATATTAAGATTAGTTACCCTCCCTGTGTGTGCCTCAAAAAAAAAAAAAAAAGCCACGATAGAGAAAGAAATGAGGACAGAAAAGTTCAGTATCAATAAAATTGACCTTAACATTAACAACATCAGATACCAAAACCGCTAAGCAAACAGTGACAATGTCGGGCGTCATAAGCTGGGGGCAGCAAATTACTAGTTTCATAAATTCAGAGCGGATACCAGAGATGTCCAGAAGGGCCCAGATGCGACCGGCGAAAGCACCCGAACGTGCTTAATTTATACGCAGCTGAACGCGCCTAGCTAAAGCAAGGAGTGGGGGAGGGGAGGGGAAGAGTAAAGACAAAGAAAAACCAGATTTTCGCCTAATGCCAGCCTGAGTTCCGTGCTGCTCAGCACCCTGTGCAAAAATGCCAGCGCGCATGAGAAGGGCTGTGAAGGAGGCTTAGGGGCCCAGGCAAAGGGATGGGGAGGGTTTTGTCTGGTTATCCACGCAGGATGACGACAGATAGTGACTGAGAGCCAGGCAGCCGGGACTGGGAGAGTCCTTTGACTCATATTTCCTGATAGAGCCCATATCGGTCCAAGCTTGTGGGAAAGGAGGCTCACTGTGGCAAAGCACATGGATATGGAACTGTGCTGTTAATATGCCCAGCCTTGGAAGCTTCGACAGGAGATACTACGGGCCATAGAACTGTGAATGCACAATCAAGTTTTAAATGTTTGTCCACGTGATTCAAGAAGGAAGAATTTCTTTTCACTTCTCTGGATTTTCTTAGTCACTGGCAGGCTGTGCTTTTCTGTACTGCCCTATTCACACTACACTGGAATGTGAAACATTTGCGAATTTCCTCACTGACTTTGAACTAATAAACAGGAATAACAATTACAATTCGGGATTTAAAGGGCATGTCCCGATGCACTACTGGGAAATTAGAGCCTCCACAAGGTGAGGTCAGTTTCTTGGGAAGGGTCTAGAGGGTGCATGCTGTGGATTATGTCTCCATCCAGCAGAGAGCACTCAGGAGCAACCACCCAGCAGTGGCAGCTCCTACAGCCCCCTCTAATCTAATTGCTGAACAAATGGATCCAGGAATCCTCCAAGCTGAGCCTTCCCCAGAGGGTCTCCAGGACAGAGAACAGCCCATTTCCAAAACAATCAGGCCATCTGAGAAGTGACAGAGAGTCAAACAGAATATGTCTCCCAAGAATGGATTGTGTTTAGCCTTTGGGGACAGGATGACATGAAGTATCTCTATTTCTCAATAGTACAAAGGGGAGAGAAATATTACCATAGCCAGAGAGATAGGGAGGGTTATTGGAAAGATGAAGAGACGAGTGAGGGGGTGGGAAATAAAAAGAAGGGGGGGCGGGGAGGAACCTGGGCTTTGTTGGAATGGCCTGAGAAAGGCTCAGAGAAGCCATGCTCACAAGCAGCTCTGGAATCACCACATGAAGGGAGCTGTCCAGTTCTGTTTCTTTTGGGAGCTCCAGGGTTCTCCTTCCTACTTATATCTACCACTTTCCTCCTGTCTCTTGCTTGCTCCATCTATCCGTTCACAGAGCTGAACACACACCCACCATCTTAATTCTCCCTCAATTAAGCTGCCTCAAAGAACCTGACTAGAGTCCTGATGATACAGTGCCAGCTCCCCCAAAAAAAGAGAGTGTAATAGACAGGCCGACCGACAGCCAGAGCTTCAACTCTGAGCCAATCACCTGTGCTTGGAGAAAAGAGGTTTCCTGGCCTACTCGGCAGGGGAGGAAAATACAGCTCCACGGGAAAACCAGAAAGGAAAAACAATTAGCATGATTCGATTGAAATTTCTACCATGATAACCGTGTTGGTGTCACCAAGTCTGTACGGAGTGTTATTTTCTACTTTTAGAGGAAGGTAGTCTTTGCCCAACCTAAGATGATTGTTCTGGTCTCTAAAATAAAATGTATCCTTCATTAAAGTGTTTCCAAGACACAAAACCAAAGGCCACACAGGAATGTCTACTAACCATCATGGTGTTAGTCATGAACACAGTGACCATATACTAAACCTCTAACCCCAGACACTGTGCATGGCTCATTGCAGCTGCTCTGAAAATAGTTGTTGTTAAAGGAATGAACTGATTAAGAAGGTTTCATGGCAGGCTTTAAGCCCTCTGCCTCATCTCAAGGCACCATTACAATGGGTTTCCTGGAAGTCTTACCAGACAATGATTTCTGACTTTGGCCTCGGGCATCCCTGAGAGTGCACCAGTCACTGCCTGCTTGGCCAGTGGCTCATCAGTACCAGCTGATATCTGCAGGTGCACAGCATGTGCTCGGAGGGGAAAGGCACACAGCCCATGAAGCTGGCTCCAAATCTGCCAACATAAGCCCCAGGCTGCTCAAGGGAAGATGGGCTCAGATGAGCTCCTGGGTGTACAAAAGATTCCAGTGGGGGTGTGACAGCCAGAGCAACCAAGAAGGCAAGTAGTGTCCCTGCACACAGAGAAAGAGACAAGCACAGCAGGCCAGAGGACAATTCACTGGAATACCTTCAACAATGCCACAAGCTTCTTCCACGCGTGTACTTTAGTCTAGAGATGCAACCTTACTAATACAATTCTGTTTACTCAAATGCCCAGTTGCATAGGCAAATGGGGATTTGCCTTCTCTACAAGAGGATTTTAAATAATTTTGAAATATAGAAGCCATGGAAGTATACAAATTCATGGAATGACAAAGAAAATACCCATGCCCAGATCTGTGGATGTAAATGTAGTTATCAAAATATCAGAGTAGATTGTGTAAAGTACCACAGACATTAGCACCAAAATACATGATTCTGGGTTTGTTTCATTTTTTTTCTTAAATAATATATGCCAAGTGTCTTAGTCACTGTTCTATTGTTGTGAAGAGGCACCATGACCAAGGCAACTCTTATAAGACAAAGCATTTAATAAGGGGCTTGCTTACAGTTCAGAAGCTTAGTTCATTATCATGTCTGAGAGCATGGTGGCATGCAGGAAGGTGCTGGAGAAGTAGCTGAGAGCTACATCCCAATGAAGGCAGAGAGAGAGAGAGAGAGAGAGAGAGAGAGACTGGATTTGGCATGGGCTTTTGTAGCCTCAAAGCCCATCTCTAGTGACACACTTTTTCCCACAAGGCAACACTTCCTAATCCCTTCAAACAATTCCACACCCTGGTGGCTAAGCATTCAAATGGCCAATGAGCCTATGGGGGCCATTCTTACTCAAACCACCACACCAAGAGGGTAGTAGCAAACTCTTTAATCCTGGCATTGCACTAGGTAGACAGAGATGGGTTTATCTTTTTGAATTGCAGGCCAGACAGGGTTACAATGACCCCCTGTCTCAAACAAACAAATTTTTAAAAATACAAAAGCCTCATGACTCTTGTTACAAACACTGTGCTGTATGATTAAGTTTTTCTTAAGTAGCTAGATCCTAAAGAAAGGAGGAGGAGAAGGAAGGAAGGAAGGAAGGAAGGAAGGAAGGAAGGAAGGAAGGAAGGAAGGAAGGAAACTGGGATTCTAAATATCGATTAGCTTGACTATAGTAATTGTTTCATAATGGGTATGCATATCAAAACATTGTACACGTCAGCATACACAGTTTTTATTTGTCAACCGTACTTCATTAAAGCTGGAAAAATAGTAAACTGTATATTTCCTTTATAATGACTGTTAATCTATGCGAAATAATATCTACTCATTTTAAAATCCAATTCTTTTTGGGCTGTAGTGGGAGCCATTGGGGAAATTTTTAAGCTTTATCCACTCACTGCTTTCTATTGGTACATTAAATCCCTACATGTATTATTTTTCATGTTTTAATTCTCCACAATTTGAAGAAAAGAAAGAAAAATGAAAAAAAACCAAATATATTAACCACACTCTCCACACAGAGAACAAGAATCTAAGATACTAAAGAATTCACTGAATTTGGAATTGGATCCAATCTAATCTCATATTGTCTCCAGGAAGAACTGGGATTAAAGGGAGTCATAGTGTACTGAAGCAGGATACAAGGATGCCAAGCATGGGCTGCTGAGTCTGTGACCCATTAAGGGAGTCATCTATGCAGAGTGAGAGGAGCAATTCAGAGCCTGGCCTCTTCTGTCTCCTAGGCTCAAGTGTAAATACTGAATGACCCTGACCAAGCTAAGTAACTTTTCAATTTTTTGAACTATTCATTTAGAGTTAAGATAATAACAACATCTACCCCAGAGGGTCATTGCAAAACTATAACCTAATACCTGTTAAGTACAGTCTCTGGTATAGGCTAAGTCCTCAGAAATCTTAACCAGCAAATATATATCATTCACAAGGGGTCTTCTGAAATATAAATGAGAAATTGCCTGTTGAAACCTTTAATGATTGATCTGGAACATCCAGGGCCTTGCTGCTGAGTGTCTGTGATTCTGTGGCCCTCCCAGAATAATATGGACAAATTTGTGGGAAAGGGCACATACATTGTCTCTAAGAGAAAGGAGTATTTTCCTCTGGTAAGAGCACATGGTTGGAGACGACTTCTTCTGAGAGACAAAGCTCTAAATCTTCCACCAAGACAGCATGGGCCAGCTATCTGAAGCTCCTGGCTCTTACTCACGGCATTCACACCCAATTTATCAGGGTTATGTTCTGTCCTTAATAACCACTCTTTTCACTAGAGCCTACTCGGTTGTGGGCTGCCTTACCAGTCACTGTCACTAAGCTAGAACAAGTCTAGCCTAAGCCTGGGATGACAAACTCACAAACATTTTGTCACTGAATTGAGCCATTTGACTGAAGCAGCTAGATGATGTGAGAGAGGCAGGAGATTTCAGTTTTAAATGACAGACTGAGAGCTCGCTCTGGATGAGAAAGACAAAACAAAACAAAAACGTGTCCATGGAAACAAGTCCAGGAGTGTACCTCACTCCTACCAGGCACTCACACAATATCACCAGGAACCTGTCTCCATTATCTCATTTCCGCTTTGTTGTGATTGGCCTCAATCTCAAGCAGTCGGGTGGCCAATGATGGAGCATGGCAGCTTAGAGCAAAAAGAGAGAAGAATTTCTCTCTCCCAACAGATGCAACAACATCCAAAATATAGTCATTGGCCTGGCTCACCTAAAGCCAAGTGTCACAGGGAAGGAAAGAAGCAGACTCTGATTGGCTGGACCTGCACTCACCTCCAGTGTTGGAGGCATGGTTAGCCACATAAAGCTATGGAGAATGGCACAAGAAGAGTGAGTAAACACCTTAGATGCTGTTACTGAAAAGAGGATAAATTAATGTTAGACTAGAGGGCTATTTGCTGACCAGTGACCACTCATCTCAAAGATATATATCCCAAAGCCCAATCATGCATCTGAAAGGCGTTATGCCTCAAGTCCAGGTAAAAGCCTTCCGGATGGAGTCAGGGATGTCCACAGCCCCAACTGCGAACAAGCTGCACACAGGGGGCTTCTCCTGCTTTACGTCCTCTCAGTATCACAGCAGTGAGGTCCTCACGCTCATGTTAGCCTGTCAGAAGGGAGGGATTAGCATGCATTTTGATTTCTGTTGCAAACACGTTGCTTCAGAAATAAAGTTGGCATGGCAGGCGTCTTGGTTGATTTAATCTCTGACATGGGAAGCTTATTTATAGCATCACAGCCTTCTGAATGTTTAAAAACTCAAGCATCATGAGCCTGCTGTGCTTTTCCTGTGAAGTGCAGAACAGCACTAAGTGAATAATACCACCTGGCCCACGAACACTGGCAGGATCCGGCATCAAAGCCAGCTTCCGTCTGTTCCTGGTGCGCGGACTTCCCTCTGCCGGGGCTGCAGCCATCTTGCAGGAATAGTCCCATGCTCAGGGATGGGTCCCAGGAATGGAGTCCAGAAGAAGAGGGGAACCTTGCCTATCTACTCTTGCTCTCTCTCCTAACCTCTCCTAGATGCAGAAGTTCTGGAGCTGCTGACTCATGCTGCCTCTTTTCCCAAAATAATCTTCCCCAAAGCATCTTTTGCTCCAGATGCACATCTAGAACATGTTTTGTATTAAAGCAACCTAAGGCACTCTTGTTTTCCCAGTCAATGTTGGTTTCACATCGTCCACCCCCTCCCCCCCTCCCCCCCCCCACACACACAAGTCCACTAACTCTCAGTCAAAATACATGTCATGTCAATAAGGGGTAATCTAGGTACATAAGTCTATCTCCCCATTACAAGAGAAGTTCATTATACTCAAGTTCATTATACTCAAGTTGCTTAGGGGTACATAAAACAATCAGACATTGGCATCTTGGGGAGCAGGAATCACATGACACCTGCAAGATAAAGTTTCGCATCAATTTATATGCAAGTGCCAATCACTCAACACAGGATCTAGACTGTATAAGCAGTGTGCTTTTCTGGGTTAAGAAAGAAAAATTGTTTCTTTTTCTTTCTTTCTGTTCTAATCTCAGTGGCAGAGGTTATGGTTTTGACATTTAGGCAGAAAACAGACTGCTTGTAGTTTAGAAGCTGACACCAACTCTTTCTAGAAGCTAGCTACAGAGAAATCCATACCAGGCATTTTCAATATGGAATGGGAGACAGAACAGCTAGCGGCTATCTCTCTACTCCTTGTCACTACTGGAACTAGGAAGTCCCCAACAGGAAGAGGTTCTTAAAGATGAGCCAGGGCCCCCAGGAAAGGCAGAGGGCAGCCCATGTGAACTATTGTTGCTGGACACTGTGTCAATGGCCACACTTCCAAGCAAATTATCAGACAGGTGGTCTGAGAAGACAAGAGTTCTCTTGGGAATTTTGAAATGAGGACCGACACAAAAAGGTATTGCCCTGTGGTTTGAATTCAAATGCATTGGTTAGGTGATGAGAAGCAAATCCTCCAACTCTTCCTTCTCCACCTCCTTCTCATCCTCCTTTCCTTCTCCTCACTGACCTGAGTCGCCTCCTCTGTATACGAGGTCAACATTATCTGGTTTTCATGAGAATTAAATGAGATAGATAGATAACCTTAAATAAGGCCAACTGAATCACAAAGATCTTAAGACACAACAGATGAGAAGTCATCCCTGTAGGACATGCTAAGAAATTATAAAATTAATTTTTTGACTCTTAGTTCATCAATACCCTCAGAGTATTGTAAAGAGATCCACATGAAGGTAAAAGGCAGTCTGCACTGGGTGCTGAGCACACACGCTGCCTCTTGTCTCTGCACTCCTCTGTATTAATCACTGTCCACTGCAGAAAGACTCTCAAATGAAGGAGGACAGCTATGCTAATCTATATCACACCTTCTCCCCAAGGCCAGGGATCGGCACACAAAAGCTTGTAAGAGCCAGAGGTAGTGGATGGTTGCCATGAAACAGTGTTTCTCAGACAGGACAGGAGCATTGCCCACATGAACTCCCAGTGGTTCCAACTGCACGCGCTGGACCTGAACAAGACCAAGCCAGCCAGAGCCCATTGCAGCTTGGATGCCTGAGAGGCTCATTCCTATTGAAGGGAGAATCAGTTTTCTTTGGATACAGTCTCTACACCCATCCACATACTGGTAGCACTAAATGGCGCATGGATTTTGCAAAAGATCACATGAGGTTGGGAGAGAAAAGTTGAGGTGGGAAGCTGAACAGAAGAGAATGTGGGATGGATTTGATAAAAATATATTATATATACATATATATGTGTATATATGTATATGTATATGTATATATAATACATATATATGTGAAATTCTCAAATGATACACTTTTAAAGAAAGAAACTTAAAAAAAAATATTCTCGTGTTCCCTGAGAGAACTCAAGCCCCACCTCTCCCAGGCCCTTCTAGATCTTCAGCCTCCAGGTGTGGTTCCCACTGTGCCACAGGCTCTGACTGCATCACATGGAGACAGTTTGTCTTCGGCACATCAGCTTCTTCCTTGTACATCTTTTTCAAAGTGATGAAGATTGCCTTCTTGATCAGTCTTGGCCACATACACTGTAAATCAGATTTTAGCAAGTTTTTCTAAGTCAGTCTAGACACAACCCACTGCCCTGGTATCTGATCACCTTCCATATCTACTGGGACTCCTCAGTACCCACAAGTCCTAGGGGCTGTGTGATCACCCTGGTCTATTTATATACCCAGCTGGTCTTTTTATAATCTTTTGCCCACTACCCATCCCACCACCCATAGTTGGCTGTAAACTTTCCTTTGGCTTTGGAGGTGAGCCTGATCTACGTACCATATTACAAAATCTCACTGGAGTTGCCCTCCTTGAATTAAGTCTTCCCCATTTCCTTTAACAGGCAGGATGTTTCTGTTAGCTGTCTTTGCATAGCTGTGATCAAAAAGCCCAAGATAATGCTGTAAAAGAGGGAAGATTTGTTTTTAACCATGGTTTCCGAGGCACCAATCCCCTGTAGTGGAGAAGAAATGGTAAGGCACGGCAGTTCACATTGCAAACAGAATAGTAGAACCCAAGTTTTGGCTCTTCTGCTCAGTCACCCAAGCTCAGCAAACTCTCCCACTCTTAATTCCTTCCTCCATGATCAAGGTTACGTACATCTAAGAAAGATGTTGAGCGTCTGTGGTTTGAAAGAGAATGACACTCATAGACTCATGTGTTTGAATACTTGGGCCCCAGTTGGTGGAACTGTTTGGGAAGGATTGGATGATATGGCCTTGAAAGAGGTGTGTCACTGGGGCTGGGCTTTGACCTTTTAAAAGACTCAAACCATTCCCAGGGTCTCCTGCTTGTGGTCCAAGTTCCAAGCTTTCAACAATTTCTGCTGCTGCCATGCCTTTGTTCTGCCAATATAGCATCTAACCATCTGCAACCATAAACCCATACACATACTTTTATAAGTTGCCTTGGTCCTGATGTCCTATCGCAGTAATACATCCCCCTTCCTGACCTTCTCTGAGCAGCCCCTGGTGACCTCAAGAAATGTGCTGCTCTGTTCTGTGCCTCAGTTTCTCTATCTGTAAAATGGAGACAAAAGTAGCACTCTATTAAATTAATTAATTAGTGTTATTTATTTTATAGTGAAAGGAGGGGCATGTGTGTGCCATTCCAAGGTGCATCTATGGAAGTCCGAGGGCAACTTGAGAGAGTCAGTTCTCTCCTTCTATCAGGTGAGTCTAGACTGTCATCTGGGCAGCAGGTACCTTTACCTGAGCCATCACCAGGCCCAAGACAGTCAGTATTTTCAGATTTTTCTCAGGACTCTTTTAGTTTTTACACCTACTTGTTTATTTTGTGAAAGAGAGGGGACACCATAGGGCACAGTTTTCTCCTTTCTCTGCGTAAGTACCAGGGATCAAACTCAGGTGGTCCACTTTGTCACCAGGTGCCTACACCCACTGAGTCATCAGGCTTGCTGAGAGTCATACAGGTACAAACACATTTTTTCAAATGACAAAATGTTGCCACCGAATGGTTAAGTGATTTCCCCAACGCCACAAAGCTAGTGTGTAGCTCCCGACCATCTAGACACGGAGCCTGAGCACACCTCAACTTCTACTGCCTCTGAAGACACCTGCAAGCTCCATGCACACCAAGCATTCACCCGAAAGAGTTCTGTGGAGGCATCTGGAAGGCATAGCATAAGGTGTGTAGGTGATTCCAGGGAGTATAAACAGAAGACAGCAATGTGAATGGTATTGATGCACTCAGAACAGAACACCTGAAAATTCAGTTTTCCAGCCCTGTGTCCTCAACCTGAGCCTGGAGAACCAAATCCTGCCGGCATCATCCTTTGTAAGTAAAGCTTTACTGGAACACAGTCCTGTGGGTGTGTCTACCTGCTGTCTATAGGCAGCTTCTTGCTGCAGGCCCAGAGGAGAATGGACCAGAGTCAACTGGCTTGCGAAGACCAGCATGTTTAAATGACAGCCCTGTGCAGAACAGGTTTAAGGACTGTCACCCTCAAGCATGTGTCTTAAACAGGTCTCTTAAATAATTCCGTGGGAGACAGGATGCCATGAAGAAATATTAAGTTAGGGAACAGAATAAACAGCCCCAAAGACAATGATTCCTCTGCACCTTCCTGCTACACTTGAGTTATAATGCTTAACAGTGGTTCTCAACCTTCCTAAGGCTGCGGCCCTTTAATTCCGTTCCCCATGTTGTGGTGACCACCCCCTCTCCAGCATAAACTTATTTTGTTGTGACTTCGTAACTGTTATGGATTTGCCACTGTTATGGATTCTAATGTAAATACCTGGTATGCAGGGTAGGTGGTATGCAACCTCAAAGGGATCTCGGCCCACAAGTTGAGAGCTTCTGCTCTCAGACATACAAAATCTCCCTTTGTCTTCACTGGAAAAAAATCATCAAATGAAGTCTGAGCCTCAGAGAAATTAAGGCCGGAAGGCCACATGGCTGGAAACCAGAACCGAAGGCGAAATCCCAAGCTCCTGCTCACAACACCGTCATCCTATCCCACCCCTCCACCAAATTTTGAAGCCAGCTTCACCCACCCCCTCAACAAGCAAGGGGGTTTAAGTCCTCATTTCAGCCCAGGGATGACTTTGGGAAAGCTAAGTGCTGATGGTGTCTCTACTAACTCCAAAGAGCTCCTATTGACATCCTCCCTGTCCCTTTCTCTATGTCTTTCCAAACAACAGGCCTGATGCCCACACATGTACACACACACACACATATCCACAGTGTTATATGCCAAGCAGAGGTATGGATGAAAGCCATGGGACAGAAAGGAAATCAGTATACAGATAGGTGGTATTTTTTTCTTCTTCTTCTTCTTCTTCTTCTTCCAAGTGCGCACTTCAGAATCACTCTGGCCACTTGTCAAAATGTAAAAGGTAAGTTTCCATTCCTGCCTGGTCTCCACTCCCAAGCACATCACTGTGCACATGCTGTTTTTCTTGGCCTGGCTACTGAGGACAGAGAAATCTCTCGATTTCATTAGCTCTTTGAAAAACGAGGTGCAACTATGTCAGTGAGGTGACGAGGTCACTAAGAGTCATTTATCATTTTCGATGAGGCATAATGAACCCCTCAAAGCTGGATTCTAATTTAATTGTCGTCTACTTAATTGAGAAGGAGGAAGCCAGTTTGAAGACACTGAATGAGGGTGTTTTCATTGAACACTGACAGATCTTATTTGCATGCTGCAGGTGACAGGAAAGCCGCTTCTGGTCAAACAGTCTCACTCACTCTTGTTTAGTGAAGTCTTCATTTTGTGCCTAGTGGCGTCTGGAGCGTCCAAACTGATTTATCCCATTAGTCAGTGACACCACCTCCACTTCACCACTACCTAGACACCAGAGAGAGAAAACCTCCATTCCTCAACTGAGAATCTATCAGTAGGACTCATTGGCTGCCTTGGTCCTGGGTTCAAGCCATTGCTCCCTGGTACCCACCAAAGACCTCCAGTGCTGTCTTGGCTTCCACATTTTGCTTTTCCTGGGTTCCTTATCTGTTCAGGAGCCCAGTGAGAAAAATCAAAATTAGATGACATCACTAGAATCCCTTATATACTATGAATCGTTCTCAAGATTAGCAGCTTAAGGTTTAATTAAATACACACTACTATCTCTTGCAGCTTCTGAGGATTCAGAACTTGAGATCAGCTGAGCTGGGAGGTTCTGACACCTTTTCCCCAGAGGGTAGGGTCAAGAGGTCCACTGAGCGGCAGTCTCTAAAGGCTTTACTTTCAATGTCATTCAGCCGCATGCTGGTGGAAGGCCCCAGTTTTTGCCAAATATGACTCCCCTACTTGCACACCCTCATGGTGTGGCAGCTGGCTACCTCAGAAGCAGCAAGTCACGAACTCCAACATCTTTTGCAACCCCACGGTCACACTACCATTTTCTTGATAGCATCTTAGTTCTGCTCTTAGTCTATATGAAGGGTGTGGGTATAAAAGAAGCCAGAATCATTTGGAGGCCACCCAGAACACTGGTTACCAGTTGGTAGCTTTACATAAAACCCCTCATTGGTATCTCACTGAAGTGAGAATAAAATATCAACATCTTACTAAGGTTTTCTAAGCCCTGCATCAGCTTGATTCCACTTAAAACCCACTGCCATTAAGTTCCAGCTACTGTGGCCTCTTTCCTATGCCTCTAACATATCCCCACCTCTGCTGATTTTCATTTGCACATTCCTCTGACCAGAATGGTCCTCCTCCAGATTTCAACATGACTGATTCACTCTCACTTAGATCAAGAGGCAAATGCAGCCTCCAGAGAAGCCCACCAAACAGTCCTTGGCTGTCTCAGGTACCTGGCTCTCCTTCCATACACCAACCTACAGCCCACCGTATGAGAGTGCAGGCCGCCCATAGCACAAGGGTGAAGCATGTCCTTTAGGAAACCACCACAACTGTAGGTCATGGGAATTCTCACAGAAGACATCTCTGTGAAATGGAGCCTGGTGGCACAGCTCTGCCACCTCAGTGTCACAGCTATTCCAGAGACTGAATAGGATCCCAAGTTCAAGGATTGCGTGAGCCACAAGTGAGTTCAAAGCCAGCCTGAGTAATTTACCAAGACCTTCCCTCAATAAATAAGCAAAAAACAAAAGACAGAACACACACACATGTATATATGGGACTGGGATTCCATACTTATTAAATTATATGGCCAGAATTCAAATCCTACCCATGTGCTATGGCTAGCTATACCTTAATTCTATATTATGTGGCCTGTGTGTCAACTGTGGCCATTCCTTGACTTTTTATAAACAATTTTATATTAAGAGTTCTTTTTATCTTGACAAATGGCATGTATTAAATGATTGCCATGTGCACTGTGGTCACTGATTTAGGAATATATATTCATATATGCACACATATATATGCTCATATACACACAAACTCATATATACATACATATATATGCAATTATAGGTTGGCTTGAGAGGTTAAATAAGACAGAATCAGTTCTCTAACATTTGCATAAATGAGAGCATTGCTGAGGTGGGAAGACACTTAAGGTTTAGAAGGGAGCTGAGGTTTGAATCAAGTCTTGGGGAACAGCCAGTTTTCCAGTGGTAGAAGGGAAGGGAGAGGTACTGAAGTAAAGGAGCTGCTGTCATGCCAAAGTGAGGCAGGAGAATTTGAGAATTAGTAAGAGAAACAGTTGAAATGAAACTGAGGCCACATACAAGAACATGAATTAATATAAAGAATATAAAGTCTAATGTAGGAAATAAAATCTTTCATGGAAGTAATTTGCTGACTAATATGACAGGTGTCAGCAAATGTTTGTTGATTGAAAGAGTGAGATATGATGCAGCTAGGCTTGTGCCAAGGGATCCAGTGGGATCCTGTGTGGTCTTGCCTACTCTCCAGTAGCAGTTTGGCTCAGAGGGTAGTCCCATACAACAAGCCTAAAAGAAAATCATGTGTTCTAAATCGTGTGAGCAAAGCATCCCAATACTTTCAAATTCTTCTTATATAATGTAGTTCAGAAGAACCCCTGCATGCCTGGACTATGAGCAGAGACCAATAAATGGCCAAGTTCAACTACTTAACTGTGAGGACTGCTCCAAATTACTTCCTTTGTATTATTTGTGGTTGTTGGAGATTGAACCTTGGACCTTGCACATACTGAGCATGTACCTACTGCTGAGCTACATCCCCCGCTGATAATATCCATATTTCTAGGCACTGAAATATCAGCTTCTCTCTCCACTGCTAACAATTGATTCTGCAAGGCCTGTGGCTCCGATTTGGATGGAAGGGAAGGAGGCACCTTTTACAGTCAGGTATTATTGTGGGGATCCACATTGTCCTCCTTTTCAAAGTTCTGCTCCCTGCTCCTATTCTGGTCATATTATAGACTACACCTTCCTGATCAGAATTATTATGGGAGAAGTTTACCTGAAACTACATGTGGTAATGAGAAAGCCCAACTTACCAGCTCTTCCCGTTGCCTTAGATGGGAACTGGGGTACTCAGAACTCTTCCTATGGAAATTCTGAACCCAAATCCTCAGAGACTGACAAATTCACTTCCTTTCCTCATAGCCCCATCTCATAATCCAGCCAAATTGCAGCCTACTTGCCCATCAACTGATGAATAGATAAAGTCATATATATCCATATAGATAGATAGATATAGATATAGATATAGATGGATACATTTAGCCATAAAGAAGAATGAAATTATGTCACTTGCAAGAAATTTGATAAAATCAAAAACTAATCATGTTAAGTGAAATAAACTAGACTCAGAAAGACAAATATGCAGAGCATTGTTTTATTTTCAAGAAATCATGAGGGTAGATGGGTTACTATTTGGGTGGGGGATCAACAGAGAGGGACAGGGAAGGATGATGGGGATAAATTTGATCAAAGGACAATGAATACATGAATGAACATGTAATGATGACAACCAATGTTTTGCACAATTAGTATACACTAAAAAGAAACTAAAAATAGCAAAGGTATGAATCTTCACATTTAAGTAGAGACCAGGTCAGAGGGAGACCATCATACAAACTAGTTTCCAATTATATCTGTGCCAAGCCACAGACGTTCAAGCTCTCCATCTGCCTAAGCAACCAAGTTTCTATTACCCATCAGTAAAAGAACTCTACAGCCGAACGAAGAAGAGAATGAGCAATTAAGAGGGCCCTCTCCATGGGAGGAGCAGACAGTCTGAGGCAGCAGTTCTCAACTTGTTGATCGCCTAAGACCATCTGAAAAACACAGATATACACATTACAGTTCATAACAGTAGCAAAATCACAGTTACGAAGAAGCAATGAAAATAATTTTCTTGGTTGGGGGTCACCACCACATGAGGGACTGTATTAAAGGGTTGCAGCATGAGGAAGAACCACTGGTCTCAGGAATTGTGAGGTCTTTCTTCAATAAATATGGAGGAGTATGAAAGCTGGCTGATGGGAGTTACTGAGGCTTTGGGCATGAGCATAGAAAGGGGAGAAGTCTCTTAGGATGAGCAGGTCGGTAGGGAAGTGAGCATGTCTGATGTCTCATGGTGGGTGGAGGTTGGAGGCAGGAAGACCACTTGGGGGTGTTCCTTGGAGGGAGGCTGAGCAGATTCAGTTGCTTCCACCATCACTAAAGCCACGCAGAGTCACAAGGGCTGCACCAAAGACTTTCTCCACCTTTGGAATTCCACTTGACAATGGCCTCATTAGAGAAAAGGTCTATTGACAGCCACATCAATAACTAGATGTGTAATTAACTTTGTTTCCTGCCCCCCAAGGGGTGGCAGTGGGGAAGGCTGAGAATATAAACCCTCAAATTCATAGTGGAAGCTTTTAGGGATGTGTCTTCCTCCAGTGGGTGCCGTGCTGACAGTGTGGTTAAATGAGGTTTAATTTGACAATCCCAACAATCCATTGTTAATGACATGCCGTGGTTATAATTTTCATTTGATAGCTCCAATTTTTTTGTCTCCGCTGTTGGCTTTCACCTACCTCTCTCCTCTGGGTTCCTGCACCCCTGCGTTCTTTGAAAAGCAAGTTTTCTTTTCAACACCACAAATACCATCTCTGCTATTGGGACACAACAGTTAAATAATGTGAAACTGCACCGATGCCAGCGAAATAAAAGAGAGTTTTACAGAAGCGAGTTCCTTCCCTGAACATAATAACAGTAAATTTCCAGGGTCCTGTAGTGTAATATCCATTAGATTTATTATGTTGCAAGTCCTGGTCCCACTGGCTCAGCCTGAGGGTAAGTATATTACATTTCATCACAGTTTCATTTTCTCCTACAGATGAGAAATGGGAATGCGATTGCAGTTATGTAGCATGCATGTGTTAAATCTGATCTCTAATAAAATCAAACACATCACAACTCTGAGCACTTGAGTACAGTGTCGGCAAAATGAAACACCATCTGTCATTGTGTAGAGGGTGCCTTATTAGAACACAAAATCAAACCACTCAGTGTGAACATTGTTTCTTAATAAATGGGTAAATGAAAACTGATAATTATGATCTTATTTATTTTAAATGATTACTTAAAGCCGCCAAAAGCACAACGTAATTTGCCAATTAGACACTCGGAACCCTGTAACAGCACACAGGGCAAATACCTCTGAGTAAAAAGATTAAACAGACTTAGTGAGAAACAAAAAGGGAGGGATGGAGAGGAACTTTTTAGAACTACCTAGCAGAAGTACACATGAGGAAGAGGACGGGCTTGAGAAACCATGACCAGTCCTGGGTAGGTGAGCACAGCTCCAACTCTAGAGTCACCAAGCAATTCAGTTGGAAAAACATCAATGTTTTCCAGTGTGTGGCAAAGGCAGTGACATACTGGTGGCTTCAATGAGAGCTAGTGGCATTGCAAAGGTCCCCAAGAGGCAAATTTAAAGCTGCGAGCTTGTTTCTGGCTGCTGGGGGCAGGGCATGTCTGCTGGATTTGAACCTTTCATTTGACTAGAACACGGTTAACTGAGAGTAAATTAAATCACTTCTGAAGATAGAAATTACCTAGGTAAAAAGCACACAATCTGGGAGAGGATAGTGTAAGAGTGAAAAAGAGAAGCTGAAAGTGGTAACCACTGGCAACCAACCATACAAGGAGGAAGCTCTGCAATCTGCTGCCTAGAGAGAGCACACCTCCAGTCACAGCACCATGGAGACTGAGGCAGGAGGATTACAAGTTCAAGGTCAGCCTGAGCTACGTAGGGAAACCCTGTCAGAGAAAGACAGATATGAAGGGGGCAGTATGAAGATGGAGGAGAAAGTGGGAAAAAGGAGAGGAAGGGAAGAAGGAGAAGAGGGGGGATGCCATCAAACACCTCACTAATTGGAGACAGGCAGTAGGGTCTCTTCCTAACATTTTTATATATGCTCTTTTTTATCTGCCATGATGAGATCACAGTCATTCATTGGAAGCTACCAGCCTTCCCCGGAGTCTGCAACCCCAACATGTGGAGACACTTTCTGCCCTCCTTCTGATAAGCAGTCTGGTGTTTGTGAGTGTCTGTCTACACAGGTATTAACCATTCTGAAGTCCACCTTTGGCCTGACACCCAGTTTTTCAAAGTCTTAGGATTCTAGAAATTCCCTTTGTCCCCAAGAAACTAATAAAGGAGCTTACATGTCTCCCCAGATTTCCAGGCTGCCCCTAAGATTTTCATAGCATATATTATATGGCCAGGTATGAAACTGAGTTTGGAAAAATACGTAGTGCACTGTCATTTTGTCAGGGCCCTTCCCCAACGCTTTGAAGAGTGGTCTTGCTACTGTGGTCAGGGCCAGGGCAGGGCTCAGTCACTGCCAGATTCTTGACCTCTCATTCAGGGAGTTGACCTAAATGCCCACAAAGATTGCAAAGTGGCAGGAAAACTTTATTTAAAGCAAAGCAATAGAAGAGGTCGGAATATACCACAGGAGAGGAGCAGGCCACAAGACTGACAAAGGGCCCAGGCTCCAGCCTGGGCTATTTTCACGAACTCTGAAGGAAGGAGGAGCTGTTTACTAAAGATAAAGTTTTAGTGGTTCTCTTCTCGATTTTGACTGATAGATTCAGTCATGTAATCATTTTTCCTTCTTTGCATGTCTTCTCCCATGATGTATTGGATCTTAATCATTTGCATTCCCAATTATGCACAGGTATAACCCATTTACCCCAAAGTCCATTTGAAGGACACAGTTTGCTTTACCACTCATGCACTCCAAAGCAAAGCAGGCCACATCAACCTTTCTGTTCTTCATGTGCAGATAACGTCAGGAATATATCTTGATAGAAAATGTCTAAGTATTATTGGTATCAAGGAGGAGAAACTCATTCCATTTTCCAAAGAAGGATGCATGTGTAGCTGGTGCAGACTGGTGGGCAGGGGTCTCCAGACTGCTAACCTGTTGCTAGGTGCATTGTTCAGAGAGGAATGGTGCACGGACCACGTAGAGGAGACGGGTCTAGGCTGCAGAGCACACTATTAGAAAAGGTGTTGCGCATAATCCAACTCAAGTTGAGTCCGAGGTTACTGGCTATTCACTGTGCTCGTTGGTCTTAGTCCCATGCAGAATGTGTCCTAACTTCTATCTCACATAATTATCATTTAATTTCGTTATGTGAGCATACTTAAAGTGCTTGCTATATTTAAATAAATGAAGTTGATATTTTCATGTAATTTAAAAATACATTTGCAGAAGGAAAACTTGCAGCAAGGATGGGAATTTATGTAATTAAGACAATTGGCACACAAATCTTTGTGACAGCTTAAAGGTGCGCCCCAACAGATCCAGTAGAGGGGAGGGGGAAAGGCTGGAAGAGATGGCTCCTGGGATGGGTTTTGAAGGACTTCCAGAGGTAGAGTTGCTGAGATAGAAGCAGTAGGCAGGAAGGATCCCAAGCTAGCCCTGGAGTATAAGGCAGGACTTGTCCGGCTTCATCTTAGGTTCCTTGATGAGGCTTCTAAAGACTTAGGGATTCTTCAGGTAAGAAATGTGTCTGCCACTCAATGAGCAGAGACTGATGGGCTTCAAGACAACTTCAGGGTGGGGATGGTCACCAGACAGACCGTATCCATGTTCAGGATGGGGATG
>CAJQZJ010032284.1:1971243-2087482 GCA_907164525.1 Lophiomys imhausi
TAAATTGGCCCAGTATACCTTCCCAATGTTCAGTTTATACCTATTTGGCCCCTGACTTTAACATTCTACTATCTACCCAACTCCATGAGTTTAAAGGTCTATTTGTGACTCAACATTCATACTATCTTGCAACACACTTTTAAGAGTATCTTCTTAGATCTATAACACCCTCTTGATTCCTAAACAGTTCAAAATTTAACTATAAGATTCTATCTGTCTATTCTTCAACCACCTCAGAGACCTGAGAGGGATAAATATATTTGCTTATATAGGAAGTGCAGAGCCTGCAGCTTCCAAAACTAAGAAAGAACATACCAATAACTGCCTGGACAGTTCCCATTTTCTCTCCATACATTCCAGCATCAATCTTCAGGCTTTGGGTCCTGTTTCTCTGACAGACATTTGTTGTAGAGCAGGGATTATGAAGGACTTACCTACCCTGTCTTGGCAGAGTTAGGCTGTCGACTTCCCTGCTACCAAGTTTTGTCCTTTTTGGACAGCAGTCTGTCTGCAGTTGGTGCAAGGGGTTTTTTCATGCCAAGAGAAAGGCTTGCCACTAATTCAACCATCTTACAGTGGAGGTTCTTCGATGCTTATCTTCTACTTGGAGTAGAATAGGGGGTGCTGTCTCTTTGATCCCTTCAGATGAGAAACACAGGTCCCTGTTCCCAATAATTAGAGTTCAGAGACACACACATGGGATTTGGAGGGACCTAGGTTTGGAGGCTACTTACAAAAGGCTGTCTCGATGCAGGCAGATTGTCCTTTGGGATCTCAAAATATATACACTAGAGCTGGTTTAGCTCCAAGGTGACAGAATGAATTCTTCTTTAACCCGGATTGAAAGATAACGCTTTGTATGTTGTCAGAAGGCCAAATTTGCTTCAGGAGAAGTACTACCTAGCCCCCCCATCCCCCCCCAGAAAAAAAAAAGAGGGCAATTGTCCTAGGGTTGGGATTGGGGCAGGGCTCTGTTCTTATCGTTCCAGGAGAATCGAAGTGTCCATTAGGGGAGCCTGGGGACGGCGGACAGCGGAATCCTCAGCAGAGAGCAGAATCAGGCACCAAGGAGGATGAGTGACCCAGTTGATTCTGCCTGGCAGACTTCCTCAATAGCTGTCTCCATTGGGGGCCTGCAACCACCACTGCAATCCAATGTCGCTGGGACCGTTCAGCTCTACACATTGCCCCGGCCGGAACCTCAGTGAAGCCTGCAAGATCAGCTTCTGCCTACAAACCCCTTAGGTCATCTAAACAGCTGAGAACAGAAGGACTGAACATAAAAGGAGTGTACTAACATTTTTAACCATTTTTTCCATTTGGGTTCGGGCCCCAAACAGGTCTACTACGACCCAAATCAGCAGGAAGTCACTTTAAGAGAGCGACGTCCCATGCCCAGAGGGTGGGGAGGGTGTTTCTCTGCCCTTCTTTTTGGTTATTTGAAGGATAACTGAAAACTCTGTTATGTAGGGGAAGAGACTACAAGCTGATAAATGGTCCTGTCTTAATGGGTTTTGGAGGTTAGCCCCAGGGAATTCCTACTTTACCTTTTCTGTATCCTTCTTCCTCTCCTATGTAGGAGTGCATGGGCTTGAGAAAAATGAGATATAGACATAGCACAGGAAGGTCCAAGAAGAAGGGGCAGATTATTGAATATGCCCTTATACCTTTGTATATTGATACAAAATTAGTAGTTTATTTTGCTAAAGTGGTATTGACCATTGTTTATTGTGCAAAAATAAGATTGTATTGGATTACATCGGTATTGATCTTTGTATATTGATACAAAATTAAGATTATAGTTGGCCACAATGGTATTGACCCTTGCATATGGACGTAATATTAAGATTATATTGGGCTACATAGGCATTGATCTTGGTATATTGATACATAATTAAGAGTATATTTAACCACAATTGAATAGATCTTTGTATATTGATACAAATTTAAAGATAATGCTTCCCAATGGTATCATACCTAGAGATACTTAAAAATAAAACGTGAAGCTCTGACCTCTTGATATTGGGCGACTCTTAAGTGCCAGCTCACGTGCTACTAGCTGGGCATCGGGCATCATCTGCGTTCACTAAGCAGTTCACAGACTAGTTGTGGGATGAGAAGATAGGGGGTGGAGACTGGGTGTGTATATGTGAAAACTTTACATGTCACCAGCTCATTCTGTCATTTAATAACAGTATATTATATAGTAAGCACTCAAAAAGGTTTTTTTTTTTTTTACTGCATGCCTATATGAAGTAATGTATCTGTTCATTTCCTCCTTCCTGGGGGACCCTGCATATCAACCTCTTGTTTCTCTAAATACTGAACTATAGAATAGCACAAAAGTTGAACTGGCCAAAACTTATAGCTATGAAAAGTTCATGTCTAGGGACAGATCCTAGGTTTCAATCTGGCTCTTCCATTTTCAGCAATGTAATTTGTTCCTTTGTGCTTCCATTTCCTGTTGAAACATGGAGACAATAATGTAGCCACCCATGGGGTCGAGGTATACTAAGCAACCTATCTTAGTTTCTTTTCTGTTCCTGCAATAGAACACTTTGACAAAACTACCCTAAGGTGTGCTTTGATGGCTAGTTTTAATTGTCACCTTGGCACAACCCAGAATCTTCTGCGAAGAGAGTTTCAATAAGGGGTTGTTTATATTGGGTTGGCTTGTGGGCGTTTCTGTGGGAATTGTCTTAAATTATTTGGTGTGAAAAAAAAAAAACCCAGCCCACTGTGGGTGGCACCATTCCCTAGACATGGAGTCCTGAACTGTATAAGAATAGAAAAATGGGAGGTGTCTCAGAAATTGTTACTCTTACAGAGGACCTAGATTCCATTCCCAGAACCCACACAACAGCTCACAGCTGTCTGTAACTCCAGCTTCAGTGGATCCTACTCTATCTTCTGGCCCCCTTAGGCACTGCATATGCATAAACCCATAGTGCATACATGTGCATGCAAGTAAGACACTCAGACACATAAAAATAATAAAATGAAATAACTCAACAAAATAGAGAAATGGAAATCCACACTCACAAGCAAGTGAACACGCATGCATTGTCTTACTGCTCTTGACTGCGGATGTGATGTGACCGTCTCTCTCGACTTCCCACACTCCTGCTATCGTGATGCCATCCTAGCAGTGATGGGCTACAACCTGGAATTGTGAATTAAAATAGCCCATTCCCCCATAAGTTGCATTTTTGTCAATGTATTTCATCGTGGCAACAGGAACAAAAGTAGGGTAAGAAAGGGTTTATTGCAGACCCTAGTTTAAGGTTACAGTTCACATTTCAGTAGGCGTCACAGTGGCAGGAGCTTGAGGAACTCAGCTACACTGAATCTACAGTAAAGAAACGGAGAGCAAGACATGGATGTGTGCCCTTGTTCAGCTCGCTTTTTCCATTCTGTCCAGAACACAGTCCAGAATTGCTCTGCCTAGGGAAGGACACCACACACAGTGGGCAGGTCTTCTCACCTCAATTAAATGACCAAAAAAAAGATAACCCTCCCCAGGTATGTCTAATGGCCTACCTCGCAGGGTGATCCTAGATTCTCTCATGTTGACAATTAACACTAGCTGTCACAGCACCCACCCAGGGAACAGTGACAATGTTGTGCCACTCAGTGGTGAATGACAGTCATCTCTCTGGGGAAGTAAAGAGGAGTTCCTTGTTGCACTCTATGTTGATTTCAGTAGCGGAAATGCTTCTACCACCAAAGTGAGGCCAACAAGGGTAGAAGCAGAAAGAGTTAGTGCGAGGTTGGTTCTTCAGGTTGGTTCTTCACCAGTGACTTACCCTCATGCGGCATTGTGTGAAAGCATTTCTTTAACTTTGCACAAGTGAGTTCACACTATTAACCCAGACGCTTTTCTGTCTGAGTCCCTACTGTGTAAAAAAGAATGAAAGAGTAGTGAGGATCAGTATTGTAAATTATTCTAGAGACAAGCCAACCGCACTCATCTAGATGAGCCAAGAAAAGAGGTCGGTGTCTGGCACTGTCCGCCATGTGCTGTGTCATCAGTTTACTTTAGACTGATGCTATGGTCATAGCAGCCATCATTCTATAGGACTTATTGGCCCCTACCAGGAACTCTGCCAGGGACTTTTGATAAAGATTCCACTGGATCCTCTGACTGACTTTGTGAGATTGGTGTTGTCATCCCCAGTTTACACTAAAGGAAACTGGAGGTTCACAAAGTCAATAGCATTTTCTTATTCCACCATAAGTAAGTGAAAAAGCCAGGACTCAACCATACTCAGATCCCAAATGAGCACACTTAACCACATGGCAGACTCTAAGCGCCACTGTCATTCTCCTAGTGACTATGGTGTCTTCAAGAACACTCCCCGGGCAAGCGCTCTGCAACTTATCAACCTTCCTCAAGCAAGTTACCTGACCACTCTGTGCCTCAGTTTCTCTATCTGTAAAATGGAGATAAGTGTGGAAACTGCTCTAAAAGTTTTCTTAAATGAGCTATTATAGATAACATTTAGAAAAGGGTCTGGAAAAAAATCAGATTTTATGCAAGTGTTGGTTAAATGAAAATAAGTCTCTTCCAGATGAGTCAAGGATTTCCTTGAGCTTCAAGATGGAAGTAATATATATATGTGTGTGTGTGTGTGTGTGTGCGTGTGTGTGTGTGTGTGTGTGTGTGTGTGTGTGTGTGTGTGTGTGTGTGTATGTGTATGTGTATGTGTACATGTATATGTATGTATATTACCCAAGCTGCTCAATTCTCTCCCCGGAAAGACCAAAAAGATGAAACCGAACAACATGGGGGGACTGGATACAGACAAATACCAGGAGCAGATGCACACTGTGTGTTGATGTCAATTAAACAGCCTCTGAGGGAACAATGTCCTAACTGGAGGGCACGGTTACACTGTCTGTGTTGTTCTTCAAAGGTGGCTGTTAGTGTCCCTTAGGAGTCAAATGACAGAAGGAAAACTGGGTTTTTACAGGCGACAAATTCACCACTCAGGCTGTCTTCCCTCCACTACACGTAACTGACTCTATTTGATAAGGCCTTGTGTTACTTTGCTTTTCTACTACTCTAATAGGCTGGGCAATTTACGAACAATAGAATAACACCATTCAGCTCTTGGTTCTGGAAGCCACGATGTCCGTGCTTCATCTGCCCAGGGCCTTTTGGATGCATTGTGTGATGGAAAGCAGGAAGGGCTGGAGTCAGCACGGATTCAACCCACTCTTGTGATGACAAGTCCACTCCAGGGATCACGTCAATTTAGTCATGAGGAACAAGTCTCATGAGCCAATCGTCCCTTACTGCACTAGAGAATATGCTTCCAACACCTGATTTGGAAGGATATGCTCAAACTATATCCCTAACACATGGCTTACTTTCATACCCTTACAGAGAACAAGTAAGTACTCCTGTTGAAAGGCACAAGTCTTTCACAAATCCAATAAGGATATAGACCCAGGTGGCTTCCCCAAAGTCCTTGGGTGCTCTTTATCGTATTTTTCCCAAAAGCACTTACCTAAAGATGGCAAAAGCAGTGTACCATGGGGGACCCAAGCACACCCCAGAGAGCCATTTTGTAAAGAATTAACAACACTTCCCAAGCCCTTGCCACACCTGTCACTTTGTCACTTACGGTCAACTGCAGCATTGGGTGTCTCATGTTCTCTGCTAAGCTCCATCTCATTAGAGATTTCCTCTTCTAGGGAGAAGGTTACAACAGAATCTACCTACCAATTTGCTAACAGATCATGATAGATGATACCAGTGGGGTACAACCATTGAAGTCATGACTGTCCTAACCAGTGTGGTGTATGGGATTTGTTTCTAGCCTAACCTGAACAAGTCAGCCTCAGAGAGTTGTCTGGAGACTATAAACAGTGAATTAGTGTTTGGTGGTGCTAAGGAGCTAACTTTTAGGTATGTTAAGGATGTTACAGGTCTGCATTTTAAACACTATTTTCTCTTTCAAATACCTATGTCAGGATCTTTGAAGAGCTAAAGGGATATCTGCTATCTGTATTGAAGCAATTCATGGAGGACCCAAGGACTGATGAAACCAAATTGTGTGTGTGTGTGTGTGTGTGTGTGTGTGTGTGTGTGTGTGTGCGTGTGTGTGTGTGTGTGTGTTGAGGTGCCGTGTCTATACATATGATGATTGAAGAGTAACTACATGAGAATGTGATATACTAGTCTCTCTGCTTTGTATATATTTGAAGAATTCTATGATGAAGCTCTCGTCTACTTTCTGAATCAGAAACATGGGAGCCCTTCCAATTTTTTGCCTTCTTTCTCACCACTGCCCTTCTGTACTGTCATCACTAGAACTCACCTCTTCTCCATCATCCTCTCCTCTCTAGCCAACCGCCCCTCGATCAGCTATTTGTTCTCTGCAACAGTCTCCTGCCCATCCCCAGTCTCAGAGCTCCATCATCCTCTCACAATCAGAGTAATTTTCTTGGGCTTCAAATCTGGTACACCAGTCTCCTGCACACTGCCCTGCAATGGTCCATCATTACCCACCAGTAAGTGTCCTACCATTAGAAAGACATCCTTTGTGCTCCATCCATTCACCTGCTATTTCATCATCGTGCCTCAAGCATAGTAGACAGTGGGCATGCCTGGCTGTCTGTCATTCATTTTGCAAGGGCTTATGGGATTCCTATGACAAGAGCTCTCTGCTAGCATGGGAGCACAATGGCAAGAATGCATATGCATAACAGAGACAGATAAACAACCCATGGTGACAAATGGTAGTTGGATTCACCTTCATCCTCTGAGTTTACTATATTCTTGCTCTTCTACCATTCTGTATAAGCAGTTGTTTTTGTTAGAATGCCCTTCTTCAACCAGCTCATTCCAACTGTTGACTGTCTATACATCTCACCACCCTTTAGGATTCAGACCATCCATTTCTTTGGGAATTTATCCTAATACCTTCTGCCTTTATTTTCTGTCATTATTTCACCAATGTCTATACCTGGTCCCTGCCAAAGTTGGAATGTAATAAATGGTTATTGAAAGAATAAATCAATGAATGGGTTAATGAATGGATTTCTTCCTTCTTTAAATTGACTTTCTTGGGCTTTGAGTTATGAGAGGTAAGAGATTATATCTGAGCATTATTCTGTATCCTGAATCACTTAAGATGATGAAGTGCATTTTGTTAACCAAAGCTATTGAGAATGGATATTCACTTACAGCCAAATGTCCTTTCCCTGTTCCCAGTGCATTTGTGTTATATGCAAGAAGGTATAATCTGTTGATTTACACAAAGTCATACAGAGTTCAATTTTTTTTAATTTTAGGATTGCTCAGAACCTCTAAGATACTGATTTGTATTATGACTTTTAACAAATGGACTTTGTGTAATTTCCTGAAACGTATCTGATCAACAGACATATTTTGTCCATAGCATATTTCAACAAATTTCCTAAAGGGTATCTTTTCAGAAACCTTAGTCTACCTGATATGATACCCTGCCAAACTGTGTCCCAGACCTTAAAGCTAGGTACCAAACAGCACTTGACACAAAGGGCATGGACTAGCATGAGATGAAGATGCTCCCTGCTTCCTCCTCCACATCTGCCAAACCATGAACCTTGCACAAATAGGGTCTGAGTCAGCAAAAAGAGAAATGCTATAAAGACCAGGCACAGACCACCTCCAGCTCTCTCCCTGTCTGCCTTTATCTCTCAATCTCTATGGTAAAGAAAGCGATGCCTTAGTAATTGAGAAAACACCCTATCAATCAACGCTCGTTAAAACAAACGTACAAAAATGGAAGCCTCTAAGGACCAAAATCAGTGGCAGCTAAGGCGACTCTGGATACGTGAGAAATGAAATAAGAGTCGACAAGACGCCATTGGGGAGATGGGAGCCTCTTTTAGCACAATGGTTTACATTGTTTGCTAAAACACAAAGCGTGCAATAAAATACAGGTGAATGTGTGGTTTTACACATCTGCATGAATAGACACCTCACGCTATCTCGTGAGAACATAACATCGACAAGGGTTTTCTTTTCAGCCAGAGTCTCTGCAGCTTAGTTGATGACTAATCTTGCAGATTAAATCCGATCACCGGATTATTGATATTAATTCTTTCTTTGGGTTGACAGCTGTAGGATGGAAACGTCATGAGAAACTCTGAAATCGACTGAGCCCAATTAAGCAAACAGGACCAGAGCCGATGCATACAAGATGTAGTAATCTCTGCTCACAGTTTTCGTTCGAAGTCAGAATATTTTTAAAACCTGAGACACTGAGTTTAAAACAGTATGTTAAGAGCAAGACTGGTGATATAAGCTGTGCTCCATTGTTTTAAACCTAACCTGTCAACAAAGAAGAGACACTTCCCTAAGCTCTTGAAGAACGAGAAATGTTCAAGGATGGAGGAGGCTTTATCGTCTTCAGTATTTTAAGCCCTGCTTTTAGGTAAAGCTTTTAGTTAAACAAGGACAAGTCTAAGCTAGCAATTTGCAAACAGGCTCATTTCTGCACCCGTTCATTAGAGTGCTGATTAGAATCCTAATGTAGAGACGGGGGCATCTCAAAGTCAGCTCATTTATGGAAATGCTCACAAGTTTAGCAAGTCATTGTTCAAATAGAAACATTTCAGGATTATAGAATTCACAGAAGGGAGAGCTGAAGGGATGGGAAAGCGCACAGCTCTGATGGCAAAGTTTAGTTACTCATGGTGAAAGGATAAAAGCTAATCTCAGAAGGGGAAGATATTAGGTAGTAATGTATGGTTTAACTGGCAGATGCCAGCCAGAGTGGTCAGCATGCAAGGACAGAAGATGGAGGCGAAGGAAACTTGATGGGGGGGAGGCACAGAGAGTCAAATACACCTATGAGAAGTGAAAATGACTATGAGGTTGATCACTGTCAAACTTGATAATAGATACATAGGGATTACATTACTTTTATATTTGTTTAAATTGCCCATGGTTAAAAAATATGAGGGTAAAAGAAATGCACTCATTTTAAGTGAAAAAACAAGCAAACCAAAGCAAGTTGGTAACTCTGAAATGAACACTTTGACCACAGAGATGAAAGGAAAGGAAGAAAACTATCCAGGGAAAGAAATGGGGACACAAAAGGAAATTTAAAGAGAAAACCAGGACTGAGAATAACAGCAAGAGGATTTTGGTAGATAATGCTATTTTTCAATTTCAAGAATAAATATTATTGAAGAATATCATAAAGAGAGTGGTATAGTGGTGCATACTTATAATCATAACACTGGAGAGACTGTAGGAAGTGAAGTCATGAGTTTGAGGCTGGCCAGAACTGCCCAGTAAGTTCAAAGCCATTCTGGAACTACCTGTGTGTAAGGGGGGACTTCTGGTGTGTAAAGGTCATCTAAGGAAGTCATGTGAACTCCTTCCTCTTTACGACAGTGGGCATCTCACCTCCACCAGCCTTGTATTTTCTGCAACCCTTGCCATGACTCCAACAGGTGCTAGTTGAGGGAAAAGGGATAAACCACACATAGTTGGTGGTTTTACCTCAAGGGCTGCAACTACAAGCTGGACAAATGTTTTAAGTCTTAACATTATGGGTTTTGTTTTGTTTCCTTGTGAGGGGCTTCAAAGTCAACATGTACCCCCAACTGGCTTCAGGCTCACAATCCTGCCTCAGCATCCTGGGCTCTAATATTGCAGGTGTGGGTTGGCATGCTGGGCTTGAGATGTATATTATATTGTGGGTTTTTGGTTTTTTGGGGTTTTTTTATTTTGTTTTTGTGGTGCTGGGACCCAGCCCAGGACTTGGACACAAACATTCTGCTACTGAGCAGCATCTTTAGCCCAAATCTTTTCATCGTTGATATTGTTTTTCTGAACGTTTAGTATTGTGTCCTTGGTGATTAGCATGCAGTAGATTTTAGTAAATATTTATCGATTGGATGATGGAGCACATGGATGCATAAACGAATGGACCACGGTGCTTCCCTTGTACAGCACTGTCCTCCCTGCATATCAGGGCCACCAAAGCTGTCTAGTTGAGACCAATGCCATGTCGACTGGGCATGAACATATTAGGAGAGCTGGAGACTTCATAGTCATCTTCCAGGGCTCCCTCCCTCTCACTCTCCCAGTCTAGCTCTCTTTCCCACTCTGTCTCTCATCCAGCGTGTAAAGGAAATGGCCTAGAAACACCAGTTATTCCATCTACCAAGTTCAGGAGGCACAGGGCACTTCAGAGCCTCCATGGCATCACCCAGAAACATAGACAAAAAACAGCGGTGAAGTGACCTATCCTTCTCGTTCCTTTTGCTAAAATGCCCTTGAAGTCCCCCCCAATTAATTGCATATTAACATATCTAACACAGAGAATATCTTCTAAATTACCCACTGGTGCGAGGGATAATGTAGTTCATGAGATGAATGAAACACTCAGCTTCCCAAATGCTTCTTTCAGAAATGATACACTATTTTCTTAGCTTGAATAGTCTTTTCATGCCAACCTCAGTGACTACCAAAACAGTTTAATGCTATTAGAATATCATCAACTTTCATTATGTTTAATAAAAGATGGTGACAAGAGATAATTTTAAATACATTTTCACCAAAATTAAAATCACAAGTTGTAAAATGAATCCTAGAAGTGTCAGTTATAATGTGATGTAATTCCAGCCTTCTTAAACTTATTCTCATTAACTGCCTCAGGATGAAACTCTAGTAATAAAATTATAAATAGAGGAAGGAAGCTAAAATCTCAAATACCACCTTTCATTCTTCAAAGTAAAAACCTGTAGCTTATCTCGTCAGCTTATTTGATACTTTGTTTGTTTTTCTAAGTCTATGGGCATGGCCAAATATCTCACTGTCTAGTCTTCCTTTGAATATAATCACAGAGTATTTATCCCTAGACATTGTGGCAGGCACAGTGTGAACCAACAAGACAGACAGAAGGCTAGGTGCTCACTCCTTCCCATTCCCATAACTAACTCACTAGAGGACAACTAAAAAAGTATCAAGTTAAACATGGTTGGTATTTACTCATTTATATCTTGCCAAAAAAGCAGATATGAGGTTCCTTTTAAAAAACACTTGTTACACAATGAGATAAAAACAGAGTCAACCTGATGAAAGGAAAATGAAATAAAGCAAATCCGTGAATATCAGCCAAAAGAGGTTCGCTCACTGTAAATGAAGTAAGGATTTCCCTAAGATGCAATGCAAAAACCACACATGTGCCCGTGTGCATGAACACACATGTACATGTACACATAGGTTGCCCAGAAAAAGTCGAAAATAAAAGTCTAGTTCCATGTAAGGGAATGCTGTAATGTTTCCTTGACAACACTGTGCATGCATTTACTGAAGCGATGAGTTCCATGTACTTTTGCTGAACAGAGTCCAAACAACATGGGCTAAGAAGTCTGTTTCGAATTCTTATCTACCAGGAGTTAATTATCTGGCTGGGGTCTCTGAGGAGTCCAGTTTCAATTACAGCCTACATGTAGACAGTCACATGATTTGCATGGAATAGGGAGTGCACAAAGGAAGAAGTGTCCCTTGAGCAAATTCTAATAGAGGAAGCAGAGCCAGTAACACCAAGGGAGCAATGGGTCAGATCTGGTCCTCTACTCCAGATGGCTCAAATTTCCAAAATTGAAATTGGTGCTAAGATTTACAAATCCTAGTTTCCCATTTCTCAAAGAACAAAATAAAACAAACAAACAACAACAACAAAACCACTGTGAGTTTGCCAATACAGAGCCTCCTCTCCTCCTTAGGAGAGAAACTGAGTAACAGAGAACTCTATCCTCTTAGGTAGTGAGCACTTTCCAGTTTGCCCCAGACACCACGGTGTCCACCTAACCCATCAGCCTACCTTCCTTTTTCTATGGATATCTAATGGATAATGAAGAAAATACAACACAGTTTTAAAAACCACTTAATCCAACCCTGGGGAGGCAGAGGCTGAACAATAGAAAGTTCAAGCCCCATGTAGGCTCCACAGTGAGACAATGTCCTGAAAGGAGGAGTAGAGAGCAGTTACAAGAAGTATGAAAGAGCGTCATGCCTTCAAGAGACTGGAGTGTGGATCGTGGTATGTCAGAATGTCCAGCCATAGGAAGACCCTATTCAAAAGAGACTCACAGGCAGAGAGGTTTGTCAGGTCTGTTCTTTTGTTCCTGTAGCCTAATGACTCTGCTTGCTGGGTGAAGCTCTTAGGATCTGATCGTTGCTAAGGATCTTTGATAGAGAAAGTGGGTCCAGCATTTATCAAGCCCATCCATCATCCACTTCCTACAGACATCAGCATTCAGAGGCTCACGTCTCCACCTCTTTCTTGCAACAGAAAGTGATCCATACTTAAATGTAGCCATCCTATGAATCCGCAGATGTCTTGGCCCCTGCACATTGCCTTGGCACCTCTAGCCCTGTGCTGTGGCCAGTTTTCCTCTACCCTCTCTGCAGATCCAGCATTCAGTGCAAAGATTGTGTTCTATGGGAAGACGCCTACGTACGGTTCTCATAGCCTCGAGCCCTTAGAGTGTGGTGTTTGTGGTATGGCTGCTTGTGTTGGCATACATTTGCTCTCTTATTTCATGATTCTGACTTGGGAGGGCAATAACAAAATGGCTTCCAGAATGCAGGGGCATATCTTCTGTTTGACCCTCTTCTGCATCCAGATCCCTCTTACTACAGCCCCCTTTAGTCAGTAAGCCACAGCTGACCTTCTACATGTACCATCAGCAAGGCTAAGCCCTGAAAAGCCAGACTCGGGAAGAGGGCAAATTGCTCTGCTCTCAAAAAATTTACATCCCAGAAGACAAATATGTATTTATAAACAAATAAATATAAGGACATGATCATTTTACTGCCTAGTGGTGTAGAGGGCAGTGTGAAGAAAAGACTCCATGAAAAAGTAGCATTTATTTGGAGCCCAAATAACTTATGAGAAGGAAACCAGCCATAGGAACATGGGGGGGGGGG
Source organism: Lophiomys imhausi (assembly GCA_907164525.1). Taxonomy (NCBI): domain Eukaryota; kingdom Metazoa; phylum Chordata; class Mammalia; order Rodentia; family Muridae; genus Lophiomys; species Lophiomys imhausi. The sequence goes on from CAJQZJ010032284.1 coordinate 1,984,190, forward strand.
GGGGGGGTAAAAGGTGAGAGAGCAGGAGGCTGCAGAACAGTGAAGGAGGGCAGGAACAGAGAGTGAAACCAGAGAGGTGAGATCCTTTGAGAATCTTGAGCCAAATCCAGCCACCATGTCTGTATGTTCTGGGAATCAGGAATATGATTTTAATTGGTTGGAGGGGGTGAAAAGAAAAATAATATTTTATGGCCTGTGAGGCTCATAGAGAGTTCAAAGTTTGGCCTCCTTGAATAAAGACTTACTTCTGTATAGGCTTGACTGCGTTCCATAATTCCACCAGAAGCCATCTGGCCCACAAAGCCTTAGATACTACACAGCCCTTTACAGAGTAAGTTTGTCAACATGGTGCAACTACACTCAAGCCAAGCTTCTTGAGTCTAGCTCTATAAATAAATAAATGCTGTGCCAGGCATTATGTGGACCTCAGGACAGACAGTGGATTAAGTCACAACATGGAAGATCCTGAATTCCGGTGAAGGTGTCAGTGTAGGTAAGAAGGAAAGCAGCTTCAGGTTCAAGGGTGTCCTGACTAGCTTTTTTGACACCTCAACACAAGCTAGAGTCATCTGGGAACATTGAGCCTCCATAGAATAAATATCTTTCAACACATTGGCCCCTAGACAAGTCTAGGGAGCATTTTTTTTAATTGAATATTGATGGGGGAGGCAGTCTACTGTGGTCAATGTCACCCCTGGGCAGATGAAGGTGGGTGGTCTAAGAAAGCAGGCTGAGAAAGCCATGGAGAGCAAGCCAGTAAGGAGCTTCCTACCACAGCCTCTGGTTCAATTCCTGCCTCCAGGCTCCTGCTATAGTTCCTGTTCTGACTTCCCTTCAGGATGGACTGTGATCAGGACAAATGAACTGAAACAAATAAGCCCCCCCCACCCACCCACACACACACACTCCTGGCCTCTGAGAAGTTGCTTTTGCTCATAGTCTTCAACGTATCAATAACCAATACAAAGGATTTACTCAGTGTGACCCAAGTCTTGCTCCCTCCCACTTAACCAATGTGTTTGACCCCATCTTTTGGACTGAAAGGGAGAGCTGTTGGGGGGAAAAAGAAATGCCTTAAACTAAAAAAAAAAAAAAAGAAGGGTAGAGGATGGGGAGTTGAGGGGGAGGAGGGTGGAAGGGTGGGACTGGAGGGGGGAGTAGGGAGGGGATTGTGATTGAGATGTAACTTGAAGAAATAAAAAATAAATTATTAAAAAAAATAAAAAGAAAAAAATCTTTAGCAACTCTAAAAGAAAACAGAAGCTAGGTCCTCAAAAGTGACCGGCTCCTTACAGAAATATAGACAATCAGCAAAATCTCCAATGTCTCCTGAATATGTTGAGTCAAGCTTTTTTTTTTTTTTTTTCAGAGCAAAAACGAAAAAAGAAGATGAGGTCCTTAGAAACGAGATAATATTTAGGAAGCGATAGAAAGTGTTCTCACTGCACTAATGAGTCATTAAGTGAGGCATTTGGGAACAGGGAGGCGCTATAATTAGGTTATCTGTATTTTTAACACAAGAAAAATAACCCAAAGCAGCACTAACCAATGCAGCTGTGTGGAAGGGGGACAGCTCTCTGCAAAGTCTCCAAACAGAGGGGAATCATTTGTAGCAACCCGAGCTCAGCTGAGCAGTTAATTGAACAAAATGCTTCAGAATAAGCCCTCAGCCGCTGGTTACCACCCTGAACTGTCTCCTAGCTTTACCATAACTAGAAAGCAATACTCCATTCCAAAACACCAGATAGAAGTGTAGATAGAGTGGAAACAGCAAATCCAATCATAACAAAAGGGGAGGGGGAGCAGAAATGAAGAGAGTGACGGGTTAGGAATTTCACATAATTAAACTGTCAAAGGCCACAAAAAGAATGTGAAGATCAGGGGCTATCATCATCAGGGGGAATAGAGAGGGGATTTAGTCACAAATATATTTCTGAGGAAAACGAAGAAAAAATAGATGTCCAGATTGCTCATTTTTGGCCTAATGAATAAATCATCTTGCCCCCATACCCAACCCCCAAGGCACCTGCTGCTTTGAAAGTCCTTCCATACCAACCCAACATAAACGCCTCACAATGGCTCCAACAAGGCTGGAGTTCCGCCAAGGAAAATTACCACTCTTCAACCAAGATAAACATCATATTACTTCATTACCCTTTTAAAACATATGCAAATTAAATCCATTATTCTTTTCACACCCAGAAATGAAGTTCGGTTGGCTGGAATTCAGCGATTCCTTTTGTTGCAGATGACCGTGAATGGATGAACTTCATGTAGAGGGTGCCCATTCCCCATCTTTGAATCGAACATTAATACCATTTGACAGTAATAAATAACACTTATCACAATAGGGATAGAATAATGATTTTTTTCCCACTCAGCTGGTCCATCAGAGCCTATCAGCTGACAACTGCATAAATGAGATTAGCATAACAGCTGCCTATGACAAATGTATCTAAATCCTTCTGATGTTAACAGTGCTTTGATCTTCCTCTCAACTTGGTGCCAAAACCTAAATCCATTCCTGAAAAATACATCTTGTTTATGATAGATACATATGTATGTCCCAGCACACTCCACAATCCTAGGGCATCCTTAATTAAAAGGATGTGGAATAGTGATTGAAAATCGTCACCTCTGGCTTGGTACTTCTTTCCATGACTTTGCTGAATACTTGAAGAAATTTACTTTCAAAATGGAGTCGGTGTTCTGCCCGCCCATCCAGCTCTTGCGTCACTGGCCAGAATGTAATGAAGGCTCACTCTGATGTCTTCAAATGAAAATAATGACCCATGGCTTCATTTTGATTATTGCCTTTCAGAAATGTTGGGTTCATAAAAATTTAAATCAACTCCAAGTAACATAAGCTACAGTCCTTTACTCCCTGTTATACAATCGCAATGAAGCACGGACTTGTTCTTTGTTTCGGAATGCAAATGGGATTTGAGATCAAACCTGAACTACAACGACTTCATTTATCCTGTTCTACAGCCGACAGTCCTGACGAGGCGAACATGAAGAGCGCTAAATACACGCTTAGGGTATCTGGGTCTCTACAAGCCTCAGTTTGTTTTTCCTACTGAACTTGAGGTTGAAACAATATTTTAAAAAGAGTCCAGTGTCTAGGGAATAATGCAGGGGAGGTCAGGATGTAAAGACACTTCTTTAAGGAAAGTGAGGCAACAGATAGCAAGGCTGACATATGAGGCAAATGTTGGGCTAGTTACTCAACTGTGGCACATGTTGACAGTAAAAGGCAATGGTAACTACTTTCTGTGGAGAGCATTTCTACAGAGTAGACATTCTTCCAAACATGTAAGGCAGGCTACAGGCATTCATTCATACCACAAATATTTGGCAGGGGCCTGCTGTGCAGAAGTCTAGGTGCAAGGAATCACGGGAACTAGATAAACAGAATCCTTGCCCTCACGGGGGTTCTGTCTTGGTGACTGATGTCAATGACTATTGAAAAATAACTTTAAAGCAGTAGAGAGTGGGAGGGAGAAGATGCACGTGCAACCTATACTACAGAAAACTTAAATCGGTGCCTACAGTTTCAGAAATATGTGCAGCACAGATAAGAAGATACAGATCAATTAGTCAAAGAGTTGATTTAATCTACATTGAGTAATTTCAAGACTGAGACAAGATTTCTCTGCAATTATGTGCAGTATGAAATGGGGATATTCAATTATTTAACCAGATACTGACGATGTCTCAAAGGCAATGTACAGGATGTGTGGTAGCACACGCCTTTAATCCCAGCACTCCTGAGGCAGAGCCAGGTGGATCTTGTGAGTTCAAAACCAGCCTAGTCTACATATACAGTTCAGGCCAGAGAGGACTACATAGTAAGACCCTGCTAAAAATAAAAGTAAAAATAAAAAGATGATGGTGACAGTCTCTGCTGCCTTGACATGCTATTTCCACCATGCCACAACTCTGTGTTACAGAAGCAACATCAACTGTGTGTTGGAGGAAAGTCTTGTATTGCCCTTTCTGAGGCACTCTCTAGTTAGATAAAAGTCTGCTAAAGTCTTGTATTGCCCTTTCTGAGGCACTCTCTAATTGGATAAAAGTCGCTGCTAGTCATTTAGCTGGGCACAAAGAGTATAAGAAGGCAGAACTTCGTAGGAAGAATTTAGGAACCCTGAGTTTATACAAAGGAAGGGGGCTGGAGAATAGGATATAAGCAGTTAGACACTTCCTTAAGGAAAGTTAGGCAACAGATAGTAAGGCTGACATATGAGTCAAACGTTGGACATGTTAACATCCAGTCACATGGCTGGTTGGGACTAGGTGGTTGCATTCTAGTTGAGAATCTCCCCAGCTAAGGCCTAAGCGTTGAAACATTAAAAGGTCTTTGTGTAATTAATTATTGGGGAAAAGGCCACCAGGTGTTATAGGCCTCTAGCTAAGGCAGGCCTGCAGGCTTCCCGCCAAGCCCCAGTGGCTGCTCTTCCAGGCCACCACTGGCGTAACATAACAATTTATAGTTCTTAATAAATATCTTTGTTAACAAGGTTGCAGTTTCAACTGTGCTAAAGAAATAGTCCTGAAACTGTGAAGTACATAAATGGACTGGTCCAATACAGAGAAGGGCTCCCCTGATGAAAACAGCTGGATTAAAACAACAGATGTGTATATACATCAGAGCCGAAGTTCTCGGCAAGATCCAATACAGAAAGTCCTACCAGTCACAGCAGATCCCACTGTGGCTGTCAAAAAGAAGGCCATCAGTGTCTAGAAACATGGCTGTTGACACCTGCTTTTAGTAAATCATCTAGGTGTGGCTATGTGTGATGTAGATGCCAACTATGAGTGAAAAGGGGACACAAGCATTTTAAAGGTAAAACTTTATCTCCTGCTCAGAGAAGGTGAGTCAGAATAATGTATGAGGATGAAAGGTGTCTTCGTGAAATCTAGATATTGTTGAGTTTGCTGCAAAAAAGCTAGATATTTGACAAATTTTGGTTAAATGGCTGATATTTCTGCCAGCGGTTGCCCTGGAAAGAATTCTGAAATCCGTACTTCAAATAGTCAAGTAGTATCACACATCACATGAGCAAACAGTGTGTAATTTAAAATATACAAAATACACAGAAGGGCACTTTAGGCTAACACGACAAGGACAATTTCTTTTAGAGCATCACTCAATTCACTGTGTTCTATCCCTGTGCAATTTCTCAGTCTCCAGACGCAAAAGTGTACTGTTGTAAATTAACACTAAATAGAGGAGTTTTAATACTGGGGGACGGATAGGTGGGAAAAACCTAAGTGTCCTATGTGATACAAGTACTATATGAAAATTAACCCGAGGTTATTGTTCCTAACCAGTTGATGATTTAGAATGACCAAGCAGGTGGTTGGTGACCTTGACTGACATCCTGGACATTGACAACTTTTATGGCCATCATCCATCTTAGTATTCTGCTTGTTTTTCATCTACGGAGTGAAGCTTCATTCATTTGCCATCACAGGAGTTCTTCTGCAAGACTGCTGTGAATCTCTAGGATACTGTTCAGCTCTTGTGTCTGTCCCAGGATTCCTTTCTCCTTCTTTAATTATGGCAAGCGCACACAATAGAAGTTTATCATCTTAACGACTGTCAAGTGTCCAGTTCATTACTACATTCAGACAGCCGTCAGCAAATCCCCAAGACTTTTTATCCTGCAGAACTGAACATCTCTATCCATTAGAAAATGGCTACTGATTTCTTCCTCCCTTACCTCTCACCTCCAGCCCCTGTTAGTCAGTACCGCACTTTCTTGATAGTCTGATGCCTCATACATGTGGAATTTAACATTTGTTTTTGTGTGGCTGGTGTAATGTCCCCAAGGCTCATTCATGTTATTCCATGTAATAGGACTTCCTTCTATTTAAGGCTTCCTAACATTCCCCTATGCCTATGCACCACACTGTTTATCTAGCCACCGCTTGGGTTGCTGTTGGATATTTGGGTTGCTTCCACCTCCTATAATGACACGCTGAATAAGGATGCAATCATCAGCTTTTAAAATACAGAGAATGATAAGCACACACAGAGACATAGCCACCGAGATTTACGTGATTTTTACCTCACTTGAACTCATAGCCTCTTAGCTTATAACAAGAGAGCTGAGCACCTTAAAAGGTTCTACTGGCTAATGCTCAGAGCTCTTTGGCTTGCAGTCCTACAGCAAAGAACCTGCCTAGCAGCAAGTCTTCCTTTGCCCTTGCCCTTCCACGTCCTGATGCGGGCTGCTTTCTTGATGGCAATATGCTCTGTCTCTACTGACCTTGAAATGCAGTCAGTCTAGACTGGTATTGACATCTCTGTCCCCTCTGGGCAAGAATAATGCCCAGAATTTGCCGGTTGGTTGGCTTCCTTTGTTTTTTGTTTTGTTTGTTTGTTTGTTTTCCCAGTCACTCCTGGCACTGTCCATCATTTGATTCTGAAATACCAAAGAACGTGGTTTGTAGCCAGGATCGCTAATCACATCTGTCGAGCATAAAAAGCCTGAAGACCTCTTCTACAAAGAGCAACTTCCATGGCAAACTTCAAAAGTAAAAAAGATAAACAAAGTAAAATAAAATTTTGGTTGCTATCATGCAGTTTTGCGGGCAATCAATAAAAAAAAATCAACCCATAATTAAGTGTCCAGTGTCCATGTGAGTCCCTCAGTTGCTTTCCTGAGCTCAAGTACCAACTTAGATACACCACTCCTATGCAAACCCTTTAATGTTACACCTTCTCCAAGCCTGTGGCACTCCCCTCCCTCCCCTGAATTATTTTTAATAGTCCTTCTCACCTTTTAATATCCCCACTCATTTACTTTTTATATTTCTACTCTAGATTGTTCTGTGAGGACAAAGACCAAGTCTGCTTTGTTCTTCAGTAAATCTTTCTTTTGGCTTGTACCCATAATGCCTGACACGTGACACTCAAATAAATATTTGTTGAAGGAATGAACAAGTAAATACATTAGCTATACCCTGAAGGTAAGTGTAACAAACCATTTGGAGTCCCATCTACACAATCCCATAGACTTTATGCCTGACAACCATATTTGAATTATGTAGTTCTCTGTCCGGGACAACTGAGCTCATCAGACTGGCCTCCTCAACCCCAGAATTTAGCTGAACTGTAACTACCAAGTGCTAATGTGGCTGCATGAGGTGGCTCAAAGTAGGGGCAGTGAGGCCAACACTAAGAAAAGAAGGAAGGAGACTAGATCTCTCTCCGGGTAGTGAGGGAGTGACAGAGAGAGGCAGAGAACCCAGGCACCCTGGCCTTGTTCAGCAAGAGGTTCAGCACCTGGGTTGGTGATCTCTTTCTGCCCCAGCCAGCCCCTATAGATTCCGAACATACACTTGTACTCTTGCAATAAATTCCCTTTCTTATTTATGCTAGCTTGGTATGGACCTCTATCCCTTACAACTACAACAGCCCTAACAGAGATAGCACCATAAAGTAATTCCTGATGCAGATGATAAATGTGTTTGCATTCATCAAAGTGATATTTCAATGGATCCGTGGTCAAATAAATGTTCTTGTCTTTTTTGCACTTAGTTGGTTCATTTAGAATCACAGGGGCTGGGGTTCACTTTGTGGTTTGAAGACAGGGCTCTTTATGAGCCTTTTTCATATGATAATGCAGACGATATTCTCAGCCCAGCCCTCCATCAAACAGGCATCATCTTGAGGGAACATAATTATAGCTGCTATTTGGCTGGGTCGTAATGTAAGACAAAGCAAACAGTGTGCTAAGAAGTTATTTTCAACGATGACACTTCAAACAACAGGGAGAAGCTGGAACTCCTGTAGGCCAATCTGCATGGCATTCTGTCCTCAGAGGACCTCCAGCCCCACAAGAGGACTGCCAGTAGCTTTTCCTGGGTGGATGACTTGCAGTTACTCTAACAGGCTATGAAGTGGTTCCTTCTAGATCTGACTGATCCAAATAAAATCAAGAAAAATGACTTTGATTACCAGAGAATCAGATTCAGCAAGAGCTACTTCAGGATCCACTGGTAACAGCTGATGTGAAGTGGGCGGTTGGCTTTCTGCTTTTGTTCATTTTTGTTGCTGCTTCTCTGTAGGTGCGACTGTTCGAAGTCATGGCAGAGAAGTGTATCTTCCAATTACTATCCAATTCTGTGGCTGCTTTGAAGTTCAAAATTATGCAAATATTAAAGAGGCTAAGGGGTGTGATTCAGGGGTGGGGTTCTTGCCTAGCATGTGCAAGGCTCTGGAGTCAATCCTCAATATACACACAAACACATGCACACACAAATTACTAGTAGTACAAATTTTTCCAAATGTTAAAAACTATAAAAAAAATTAACAATAGTAATGCAGGATAACTATACTACAGCCACTGCACCAAAGGGAACAGGAACACAGACTTTGTCTCCTGTCAATGAGACACTTTGCCCTAGTGGTGCTGCCTTGTAGGCCCCCGGTGTATGAGGAGGCTCTTGGCCCTCATATGACTGCTGAACTGGGACGAGGGACTGATATGTAGGGACACTCCAGAGGAGTGAGATGGAAGGGATAGGGGGTAGAAGGTGGGAGGGTGGGACGGGGAGGGATTGAAAGAGGATACTGTGATGGAGATGTAACAAGAAGTAATAAATAACATTTAAAAAAAACCCAATGGTAATACATTGTCTTTTGATGCTACACACCCAGGGAGGGGAATATAATTGGAGAACAGTTGGTCTGTGGTCCAATTATTTAGCCACTCTGTTTCGAGACAGAGAAATTTGGCTTACTCAGAAAACATCAAACTGCACGACACATCCTACGGCTGTAAAATAATTGTGTTTCGCATACATAGTAAATGTGTTTGAAAAGTGGGAGAATAAGAGAAAATAGCTTCAAGACATACAGGAGACACGAGCCTACCTCAAGCTTTCTAACACTGTGGGGGTTTTTGTTTTTTGGGATTTTTTTTTCCTTTCAAACATTGCATAAGGCTCGCTCAGACCATTGGGTTTGTGTGTAAATACAATTGACTGGCTCTACTCACAGAGACCCTCTTCCCACTCTCCAGCTAATAATATTTCCCTTTTTTGTTCTGCCTCATTACCTCAAGTTTTCCTCACAGTTCTAAAGCTAAGTAATTTCTCTCTCTCTCCTCTCTGTGTGCACCTTTACAAATATTTGCAAATGGTTAGCATGCCCTATCCTGGTACTTAACGACAAAGCAAAAACCCTCAGTGTCTTTAACACTTAATAACTGGGCCAGTATCTTAACTGTTTTTCTCTCCTACAATTTCACCTGTCTAATGTGTCACAGTAATTATCTAGTGCCCCCCCCTCTACAGCACAATGTTGAATTCAGAATTCACTTCGCATTCCTTAGCAAATTCTGTCTTGATTGAAATTGCTCTATGCCATTATCAAAGCCACCATAAGCTTATGTGGGGGAAAGGCCACTAGTGGGTTCTGGATAGTTAAGAGGACATGATCATAAGACAATGAGCAGTAGAGTCACACCTGTCCTACTGTGTGGCCATCAGCAAATCACCGTATCTGTGGATCTCATTTGTTTAAAGAGTTCAAACAGCTTGTCACTGGAACCCAATAACCCGGTTGAAGGTTTAGAACATCTGTTTGAAGACTAAGGTCAGTCAAGCCATTCCTTTCTAGAAGCCTGCACTGGTGTCTGGACCTTAGAATGAAACCAAACTCAAAGCCTGCCCAAGTGCCGCTGTCCAGGATTCTAGCTACATTTTCCAGTACAGCTTGCATCATCCTCCCCACTCATTGCAGGCTCAAATCATCCCAACAGGACCTGGGGCAGGGACCTGAGTCCAAGACACTTGAGTGAGAAGGAAATGATAAGGGAATGAGGAGGCAAAAAGGAAAGGAAGCCAGTAGCAAGTGTATTATTGGGCAGCTTATCACAAGGAGCAATCAAAGTCTGGTTCCACAGAGGACTCCTCAGAGACCCCCAAAAGTACTGAACCTGTCTCAAGTCATTCCACTGAGCGATAGCCCCCATTCATAGAAGCTCATGAACTCCCCATGATCCTTCCCTGCCTAGTCTGCTGATCCAGTGTGTCAGAAAAAGCCACCCTGAACACAGGAACCCTGAGAGAGTGTCTAGTGGATGCAGGTAGGATCCAACACACCTACTGCTCCAGTGGCTACTAAAATACAGCCTTCTGTGTCTTCCACTTCCTCAGTTTTAGTGGTCTTTCCTCTTAGGGTCTGTGTGCAAAGAGCCTCCTCTGGTTGGACATTTCACAAGTAGTCTTCTTCTTAGTCTAAGATCCTTGCTCTGCCAAGTCTTCCCCGGGGCTTCTTTATCACCTTGCTGTCCTGGATTTGTGGTGTTGGCATTCCATATCTGCTTGCTCTGTGGCACTCTTTATGCTTTAAACAATCATTCTGATTTGTTTTACATGGTTTTCTTGCACCAGGTTATAAGCTGCACTTGGTTTGGAATCACAGATGCTTCATCTGCAGATGTGAAACCAGCATCCCACTCGGTGACTAATAAATGACTGTTAGTATCTCCATCGCTCTCACATGAGTAAATTTTTGAAAACCCACAATACATATATATATATATATATATTTTTTTTTTTTAATCCATGATAGCCAAAGATGTTTTGGTGAGATAGAAAAGAAAGTGTTCTAATGCGAGGTCCCCCATTGCAAAGGAATCGTTTGGTGGTCTCCTGTAGGAGACTCGCCGGTTCTTCAGTTTTTGTCTCCTTCATAAAGATAGCAGCAGACACAAGCAGGACTGTAGCATATCAAAAAGCCAGAGGTGGGTCTTCAGTCTCAGAGCCCTGTGCTAAATAAAGTAATAATGGTGATTTTCTGGACCTCTGATGTGTTTGCTCTTTTTTTGTTGTTGTTGTTGTTGTTGATTCTTTTCTGGGTATAGTGAGCTACTAATTTTTTTCAGTCTTTACATTTTATTTACTTTTTGTTTAGTTAATTAATGCATTAGTGTGTGTGTGCATGTGTATGTGTGTGTGTGTGTGTATGTGTGTGTGTACAAACATGCAAAGGAGTGAGTATGCTGTGCAACACATATCAAGGCTGGAGGACAAGTTGCTAGAGTCAGTTTTCCCTTCCATCACATGGGTCCCAGTTACTGGATTCAGGTCATCAAGCTGGGAAGCAAGCACTTTACCTATTTGAGCCATCCTACTGACTGGCATGTCCTACACGTCCCCTAAGGTCCAACATGCTTCCAGTCTATCAGGTGAGAAAAACAAAAGGGCCCTTGTATAGTATATGTGCTAACAAAATACTTTGTTTCAACTTTTTTAAGATAATGGCTAGACCACAAGTACACTGTCACAAAACTCTGCTAACTGAATCTGTTTCTTCATCTATAAAAAGTGACAATTTAGGTAAGAATCAAGGAGGTTAAACACCTGCTGAGTCTCCATTACCCAAATCTATGTCCAAGGCAGACATCACTTATCGATTGCTGCACTCCATCCATCACTGATCCAAACTGTGATCCTGGAAACCTGGCAGACAGTGCCAGAGCCAAGAGATCCAGGCCAACATTGATAAGCCACACTGGAAGCATAGTGACACGATAGCAGTATTACATGTGGCATGACCTGGAAAACATTTCACTTTTGTGGAGTGAAATAAAAAACTCAAAACTCCAGTATAATCATGGTGGGGGAAAAACACCAAGATAAACTCAAATTGAGGAACATCATACATGGGGGAAGGTTTCATGTAGATGAGAACTTTGTATTATTTTAGGAAATTTTCTTTAAGATGTTTTGGCTCATGAGCCATATTCCCTCATTATGAGTCAAGAACACGTTCAACACATTCAACCTCTCTGTTTCTCCTTTCCCACCACGTAAGTATCTTTCCTCCTTTCAGATACTTTTCTGCAGATAAAGGGTGCTGAAATTAAATGCTTACTATCAAAACTTGTAGGTAGAACACCTAGCTTGGGGCGTGTGATAGGAAATAAACGATCTTGCCAAACTCATTGTTGTTCTTTCCCGCTTTCAAATCATTTTAGAGTTGATCTACTGCCACAGACTTCCTTAAATTAATGTCTTTTAAAACATAATCAATTTTCAAAATATCTTTTACTTACACTCAAATCTAATTGCAAAGTTTGAGATCTGGGCACAGCCAGAATTTATTGAGTCCTTTGATGCTAAGGCACTGTTGCCCTTAATACCAACAATAAACTAAATTGCTGAAAATCTTGGATTAACATCCTCCAGATGACATGCGCACCGTGAGTGTCGTAGGAGGGAGCATGCAGCTCTTCCCTGGAAGACACATGCCAAGAGCAGGATGCACAGTTTCTATGTACTTATGGACTCCATAACTCACTGTCTAGGTGAAATGGGCTGCTTTTGAAAACTTAGAGACCACAATCTTCACTTTTCAAATTGTAGAGCTAGCAGATTTCATTTACAGTATATTGCAACAAGTCCCTGGGAGTTTCCACCAGAGCCTGTAAATCAGAATCAGTTAAGAAAAATGTTCAAGAGAATTTCCCATTTCTGCAGACAGAGAGGGCTGAAAAATATCAGAGGTAGAGTTAGGCAGTGTGAAATGGTCCTTTCTACAGGGCTCTTTTGAGCAATTTATTAAGAAATTGTCAAAGGCATGCCAAGCACTCATCAGTGAATTAGACATGTATTAAATGCTATTGTAGCATTTAAAGATCATGATACTTACCACTTAGAATCTACTTAACACACTCAAAACATTTTTGATTCTAATTAAATATCCTCCCACATGTATCTGTGTAGAGAAATAAGCATTTATAGGAGGAAGAATTACCTAGACACAGACACAAATAAAAAAAATCCATCAAAGAAGACTTGGGAACTGCAGCATGGTATTAAATATGTAAGCGAAGGCATATCATCTTGAATTCCAGCCAGAAGTCTAAGCTAGTTCCCCAAACAACCATTTGGAATTCAATCTTTTCATCAAAATGAGCCTTTGAGCTTTTTTTTTTTTTCTTCCTAAAGTTTTAGCTGCCCTGGATGGACTCTTTTGAGGGTTAGGCTAATTAGGTGGAGCAAACAGAGAAGCCAAGCAATTCTGTCTTCCCAAAAGGAGGCTTGTCTTCTCACAATCTAGTGCAGTGGATGCAGCTCAGACTTTTCCCAGCTTCCTGGTCTCCTTTTATTTATGTTTTCAGATTTTCAAAGACACACATTCTTTCCCAATGGGATCAACATTTTGGTAGAGGGAACAACCGATGGGGACTTCACCTTCGCAGGTAATTGTTTTCATTTGAGAATGTGAGGCACCCATGCAGAATCTATACTAGCATATATAGAGCAGGAAAATAGAATAGGGACTACCTAGGGAAAGAGAGAGAGGACTCATGGGAAGAAGAATGAATGGGTAGGGGGGAAGCAAAGGTAAATCTCATGCTTCATCCCATCTGGGGAATCTAGACTTTAAAAGATACACATGAAAGTAAACGCAGAGCGTTGTAGATAGAGGAAAGAGACCAGCAGCAAGGGTGGAAAGAGTGGGTTAACAAACCTTCAGGAAAAACAAAAACTAGAATTAGTGTCATTTGGAATGACTGCACTAGTGCCCTGCTCCATGGAGTCAGCCACCACGCTTTATCCAGAAGGACATGGAAAGAACTGTTAGAGTTACTTCAGAATAGAGAAATTCTGGGATCCATATGAGCAGTTGGTTCAGATACTCCTGCCCCCGTGTGACCTTGACCTAACTAGCTATATCCAAGATTATAGTTTGCTATCTAAAGCCTAGGTGTTCCTGGCAGCACCCCTTCTTTAGGGATGATTCAGATAAGACGTGAGTTAAGGTATACACAGAGCTCAGAGCAAGTAGCCACAAGTTGTGTCTACCATCATGAGAAGCATGGGAAGGGGTTGCTGGGGACTTACTACTCTGTGTAGCTGGTAGAGAGGCAGGTGCAGCATCACCTAGTAGGTGGGAAGGCACAATCTCAGGTCCCTTTCCAAACACGGTCCCAGACCACAATATAGAGGAAAATCATAAGATCTCATATAGCGTCTAAGAGTTCCAAGAAGGCTCTGCTTGCTTTTGTTTTTTTTTTTTTTAAGATTTATTTTATGCATATGTGTGCTCTATCTGCATGTACACCTGCATTCCAGAAGAGGGCAGCAGATCACATTGTGGATGGTTGTGAGCCACCATGTGGTTGCTGGGAATTGAACTCAGGACCTTTGGAAGAGCACTAGGCAGTGCTCTTAACTGCTGAGTCATCTCTCCAGCCCCTCTGCTTGCTTTTGGACTGTAGTCTACCTACACTTTGGTTAGGACATTAGTGTTTTAGAAACACTGCCTTGAGGAGCGTATGGTTCTGTCCCTCTCATGTTCCACAAGAAGAAACAGAATTCTAAGACTGGCTTATTCAGGTCGCACACCAATGCATAGCAAATCTGATGTGGTGCTCCTTATTCTGAATAAACTGACAGAGCAGCGTGGTTCTCTAAGCACGGTGGATGATTTGAAATGGACTGTGTGGCAGATCCCTAGCTTCTGTAACATGTCAAGGTGAACCCTTAAATGGTTGCGTTAATGAACGCAATGTTATAATTCACACAGAGTCAGCACTAGGCCTGGCAAATTCGTAATTAGAGGTAATTGTGCACCTGCTGTCATGGGAAGACGGTATTTCCTTTCATTTAGCTTGAAGTTTTGATGCTACTGCAGGAGCAGCAGAAACAAGGGAGTCTCCCACGATAGCCACACTGAAGAAAGACCCACGGCCTTTGCCTGGCTGTGATTAACCAAGCCAGCTACCATTCCTGGAATCATCCGCCCCTTCTCCCTTGCTTCTGTGTCTTCCGTGGGACAGGTGTGATGTCCAATATGTCACAGGAGTGGCAAAAAAACAGCTGGATTCTCTTCAGAGGAAACCATCCCAAACAATGCCAAAATAAAAATGGGGCCAAGAACAACAATGTTTTGGAGTAGAGAGGAAGGGGCAAGAATAGAAAACCAATCTGCAAATAACTTTTTCAGAATGACTATAACCTCAGAAGACTGTATTCAGACTGCTACAACCAAGCCGTCCTGTAGTTGAATCCTCTCTCATGGACTGTCTTAGCCCTGAGGGATCTGTCTGAAGCCAAGTTGTTAAGGAAGAGAATTGCACAATAGCATTCATAGACAGGACCTGTCTGGTGCTGACATCCACGCCAGTGATCATGACCATCTGCAGCTGCAGGGTTCCCCTGGTTCAAGACTGCTCCCCTGGCTCGCAGACATCCAGGCTTCTTCCTGTTGCTCTGTGTTAACTGAGGAAAGAAGAGGGGGGCTAGGCAAAGCCTGTCCCCTAGACCCACCCCCAAAGCCAGCACTTCTGCTCCAGTGCTATGATAGCAGGGTGTGTGCTGTGGTTTGAATGTCTCCTTCAAGCTCATGTTGAAATACAGTTGCCGTTGTCACTGTCTCACTCCATGAGACCTTTAAGAGGCAACTGGGTCATGTAGGCTGCGACCTAAGAAATAGATTTATATTATTATCACAAGAGTGGGCTCCAAGCTCCATCCTGTGCCTGTGTTTGCTGTATTTGCTTTCTCTTTCCATTTTAAGACACAATAGAGGTCAATGCTATGTCCTCAGACTCCCTAGTCTTCATGACTGCGACCCAAATAAACCTGTATTGCTTATATATGACCCAGTCTGTGGTATTTTGTTGTGACCCAAATATATTCATATTGTTTATAACTGACCCAGTCTATGGTATTCTGTCATAGCAATAAAACATGGGCTGGGGCAATGTGGAAAGCCACGTGGTTTTGCCAGCTCAATATTCAAACTGAAGCTCAGTTGAGGCCAAGTCATTCCTTAACCAAGACCAGCCCAAGCCCCAGTTTCTCCTCAGTGTTGATCATAAAGGGAGGAACGTCACAGCTCAGACTAACTATATGAAACATGAAACTTATCCGGCATACTAGTTGGAAGAGGATCATAACTGGGAGTCAGAGGAGGCACAGGTCTTTGCCGTCATTAGGGTGTACTCCACTGAGAGCAAACACCATCCCTAACAGTTTCAATCCCTTGTTGAGGAAGAGCTAGATAATGTCCACCTTTTCCTATGTGACACAAAGTTGCAGTGGCATTCTGGCCGCTGTTTGTGCTCAGCTGTCTAATCACTGACTGACTTTTGGAACAGAGTAAGACTTTCCAGACCAGGAAAGCAGTAGTCACTTAGGATTTTGCAGACCTGTTTCCCCTGGATGCATCTTTGGAGTACTCCACAAAGTCTCAAAAGAGCATCCCTTAGAACTGAAAGAGTCAGGGTCACGTCTGGTCATGTGACATTGAACAAGTTCCTTGACCTGGCCTAGCTTCAGTTTCCTCATTTATAAACCAAAAATAAAACCTGCTCCATAAGGTATTGCAAACCCTACATGAGATGATTACATACATACATATGCAAGATATTTAGCACCACACATGGCTGTTAGGAAAGAGTAAAAAAAATGGTGATGGCATTTATGAAGATCATGTTCTGTTTTGGCTTTGGTTTTCCCTTTTTCATGGCTGAGACAAACATGCAGGAGAAACAATTTACAGGAAGGAATGGATTAATTTTGGCTCCCTCACAATGGGCCTTTGGTGAGGCAAAACATCACACTGGTGGGAGTATTCCATAGAGGAAGCTGCTCTCCTCATAGTAGCCAGGAAACAGTGAGAAAGTAGTAGGGGCCAGGGACAAACTACATTCTTTAAAGGCACATCCAAGTGATTTACTTCCTCCAGCCAATCCCTATCCCTTCATGTCTGTCACCTCTAGATAACACTGTCAAATCACAAATCCACTGAAGACATCAGAAGGCTCCTGGTCCAATCACTTACCCAAAGCCCCACCTGGGCACTAGGACTGAGTCCTTAACACTTGGACCTTTTAAAAGGACATTTCCTATCCAGTGACAATGATGTCCACACCGACCTGAGTAGAAAAAAAAAATTTAGGATGGTGTTATCATTCACAGGCACACACCCCAGGGCTGGCTGGTGTGCACCTGCTCAGAAGATGAACCATCTCTCAGTAAGAAAGAATGAAACTCACCTCCCCAGCCTAGTCCCAATTCCTGCTCTTATTGCTGCCCCCTACAGAAAAAAAAAATGAAAGAAAAAAGAGCTCATCTGGGGAAACTCAGAGACATTCTACAATGCTCTGGAAAGGCAAATTACTACCTGGTGTGTTATTTTAGTGATGACTTGCAAGTGTACATGCATGAAGTCAACATGGAATCTGCAGTGAAACATAATTAACTATAAGCTATTTTAGTAAACATGAGACTTTGTTATGGGGGGGGGGGGAGTGAGATAACTTGAAACCAAAGTATTTCCCACAAAGATGTTTGCTATTTTCAGTTTCATGTGGTAAGGGGGTGGGTACAATAGGAAACATGATTAGAAGGCGAAGTTTTTAAGGTTTCTGATGCCGCTGTTCTTTAAAAGATGTGTTGCTTTCCTTCCATTTGCTCCTCTGAGGTTCCAACTACAATTGAGGTTAATATTAAAAGGCAATCATTCCCCCAAGCCCAGAGGATGGAGACTCAGCAGGCCACATATGAGATGCTTGATTTCGAGTGGTGTTAAGAGGGTTTTTAATTACTCGGCTTTGGGCTCAGGTATCGCTTTTCTGGCAAAACAGCCAGAGAGGAGGTGCTCTCTAACAAGATCAGACCACTTTCCCCCACCAGCCCCAGGACCAAATCCATCCTGCCTCACAGGAGAAGCTATTTTAAACGAGTGTCTTAGGTAAGGAATGGAGAGGAGCTATTTTGAGTTTTCTGAGGCTCCTAGGAACAAGAGAAATGGAAATGTAAATAACTCTTATCAGTAGCCAACATCTCCTCTGGCCCCCACCAAAATTCTGATGAAACTGCAACAAAGTAAATGACAATAAAAGAATATTTAAGAGTACACACATGGGGAGCTGATTCCCTAACAACCAGGGCCATGAGGAATTCCCCAGCAAATCTGCTGTTGAGATGCACGATGTAAGGCAAGAAACACTGAGGTCAACTCCTGTAGCCCTCACATAGCTCTGTGACATTCTACATGTGCATGTGCGGAATATAGCCGTCTGCTCTACATATGTTTCACAGGTTGGCCTGTATGTCAAACTCTGTAGTATCGTATATAAAATGGGCAAAACGGGCTGTTCTGAATAGAACCTACATGAAGACACACAGTGCTACAGTACACATGTGAGTATCTAATAAATGCAAATTACTAGTTCTAAGAAGTAAAAAACATCCAAGCATTGGAGTAGGAGAGAAACAAAGCTGCCAGCAGACTGTGAGAGTAGATTGTCGTTTCTTGTTAAGCAGGTACATCTAGGACTGGGGAGACGGTTCAGTGGTCAAGAGTGTTTGCTAGGAAAGCGAGAGGAGATATTTCAAAATCTCAGCACCCATGCAAAAGCCAGGCATGGCCAGATATGCCTCTAACCCCAGCATTGAAGAATAAAGACACTGGCTGGCCAGTCTAGCCCAAATGCCATCTTTAGGCTCAGTGATGGAGCCTGTCTCAAAAAATCAGGAAGCAACCTATGAAAGCATCCATTGTCCTCCTCTGACCTCCACATGTGTACACACAGGCACGTAAAACACACACAAACACACACACACACACACACACACACACACACACACACACACACCCCACTGTATCTATTCTGAAAAGCCTGGTAGATGTGTTGGCCACAATCATAAGGTAATGGGCAAATTCTATCCTCCCAAAGGTAAGAATTAGTGGCAGAATTCCTTACCCACATCAAGTGGCTAGGAGTTAGGTAGTACAGTAACAGCTGTGTCAGAGAAACCAAGAAGCTAGAGAGTGAGAAGACAAGAGAGAGAGAGAGAGAGAGAGAGAGAGAGAGAGAGAGAGAGAGAGAGAGATGTGGCTCTCTTATGCAGGAGCTCAAAGCTGGAGATTTGAGCGTGGCGGGAAGCATAGTTTGAATTTTGAATGCAGAAAAGACAGAGGACAGCTCTGTGAAGGTAGCAAAGCACCTAGAACTGGTGTGAAAGAACGAGAAAAGTGTGCAGGGCTGGGTATGAAGTTCAGTGGGCAGAGTACTTACCTAGCAAGCATGAAGTCCCAAGTTCAACTCCCAGCATATGAACCAAGTAGGCAGGCACAGACTTGAAATCCCAGGATTCAGGAAGTGGAGGCAAGAGAATCAGAGGAAGCTGGAGGCCAGTCTGGACTATGGGAGAATCTGCTTCAAATACACACAAGAAAATGAGAAAGAGGGAAGAGGTAGAAAGGAGGGAAGGGGGAGGAAGGTAGGGAGAAAGGAAGAGAAGGAGGTAGAGAGCATAAGAGTGTGTCGGAAACAGAAATGAGCAATAGGCCACAGGCACTATGAAAGGGTTCGTTTGGCTCCCTGTTCTAGGTTACAGCCTATAACAGCAGGTCAGTCACAGAGGCTTTCTTCCAAACTCACATTAAACAGAAAGCCAATGTCCCCCTAACAGGCATGAAGTCCAAGATCATCATTGTTAACAACCTGGTGAGCATTCTTCTCTGTGGTTTATAAATGGACACATACGTAAATGTGTGTCCTGCTGCACAGATCACCACTGTGTCCTTGACACATTACAGAATTATTCCTATCACTGTGCTCACATTCCCTGTCCCTTTCCAATGGCTCATTGTATCCCTGGCATCACATACAACACTTTTCTGAACTGCTCCATAAGCCCTGGAAAATTGGCTTGTTTGTTTCCAACTCTCTAAAACACTCCTCATCACTTTCTATCCACCTACGTATTTATTATTTAGAATAAAAATCTTAAATTTGAGTTGTCTATGTAAGGGATATGAACACTTAAAACTGAGGTGTTATATTACCAAAATGCTCACCCTCTCAAAAAAAAAAAAAAAAAAGGTTTTATCCATCCTGCCTGCCCCTTTCAATCTTGCAAGTGTAATCACACTTTCCCATGGGTTTTATTCTCTTTCCATGGGTATTGGCTTCCTATGTCTACAATAACAAAGCATTGTAGACCAGCGGCTCAAACAACAGAAATTTACTTCTTGAAGTTCTGGAGGCTACAAGTCCAAGGACAGGGTAACAGCAAGGTGAGTTCTTTCTGGAGATGACCTCCTTTGATTATATGGCTGTCTTTCTCTTCCCGTGTTCTTCCCTCTGTATGATTCTAACCACTTTCTTTGAAAGGACACCAGTCATTTTATACTAGGGACATATGACCTCACTTTAGTTGCCTATGTAAAAACCCTAGATCATAACCAACATCTGAATCTTGGAGGGCACAACTCAGTCCAAACACTGTACTCTTGAGTACTGGCATTTGCATTTCTGAAGAGCCTAATACAAAAATGAACAACCCATTGCTTCCTGCTAATCAAATGGGTGAATTTTTACAGCACCCACGATAAGCACCCCTTCCCTAGTCCTTAGCTCTGTCCATAGAACAAGATAGACACCAACCTAATGCCCTTGGTTGGAAGGCTAACTGCCACATACTGGCTCTGTGGCCTCAAGCCTGCTGCTGCGCACTCTCTGTTTTCTTATCAAAGAGAAATGGTCACACCAAAGGCACTGGAAATCCTATGTGAAAGTCAGATATGAATGCCGTTTGCAGTTGCCACTGCCTCTTGTGACAGATCCTCCTGTTTTCAACTTGGTCACCATCCCTAGTCCCCTTCTGTCTCCTCAGAGATCATTATCCCCACTAGGAGAACTGCTTCCTGTGTAAACAGTCTCCAAAGGCAATTAGGACTCACGCTCCCTCCCTCTGGTGCTTGTGAAACCCGGACATGTTCCGTGCTTCCATGAACATTAACCATGACTTGGTGACACAGTCCCAGAAGGGACCAATTGGCTTTGGGGTAGCAGACGATGACTTCATTGGGAAGGCCATTAATCATAATTATGAAATAATGAAACGGCTGTCAATTTGCCTATGCCTAATAACACCCAGTTAATAAGAGGGCCTTTTATTTCTCATAGTGGACATGGATGGCGGAGGATACTGTTTCTGGGAGCGTTACACGTCTTGGATGGCTGAAGTGCCTTGGCCAGTGGAAGTCACTCAACTCTTGGCTGGCTGCCTCGACAGTACTCTATGAGCCATGCAATAACCTTTCTGAAATGCACCACTGCTCCTGACTTATTGCTTAATTAATCCGCTTCTAATTGATATGGCCATGCATGACCATGGCTGCTTCCCTGCCGTGAAAGCCCATAAAAACATACTTGGTTTTTCTAACAGGACTTTTGAAATGTCAAGAGAATGAGCTTCTAAAATGACATCATACTCTCTCAAGAAATGTGAGTCCCATGACTTTGGCCAAATATTATCCTGACATCTAATAAAAATGCCTAGGTGCACTGAAAGCCTGGCTATATTTCAAAGGCCTTATACTGCAGGGAGGTGGAGACGGGAAATGGAAGGAAGGAGGGAGGAGCTTTACGGAGAATGGATACTGCTGTCGCCTTGTG
Organism: Lophiomys imhausi; assembly: GCA_907164525.1. NCBI lineage: Eukaryota > Metazoa > Chordata > Mammalia > Rodentia > Muridae > Lophiomys > Lophiomys imhausi. Next base: position 2,005,642 of record CAJQZJ010032284.1, read on the forward strand.
CACCCTCCCTTGGCAAATGTGCTTCTTATTCCTTCTCTCCGAATCCTGTCATCACCCTGGATCAAGTAACTGAGCCCTTTGCTAAGTTATTCTAGTGGTTTGTGAAAAACAAGTCTACAGACAGACTGTAAAGTGCTCGCCTCACACACTTGAGGACCTGACTTCAGCCACCAGAACCCACATAAAAAGTTAGGCACAGTGACACACACCTGGAATCCGGTGATGGTGACATAGGAGGTACAGATTGGCAGATTTGTGGCAGCTCAAAGGTCAACCAGTCTGGCCCATGGTGGCAAACTTGCACAATGAGAGATCTTGTCCAACGTGCCTGAGAGCAAACTGAAGGTTAGCCTCTGATCTCCACCTATGCACCATGTCCACACACAGGCACACACACACTCACTCATGAGCACACAGCACACACACACATATATATACACACACACACACTAATTAGAAAAAAAGTGATGAGTTCAAATCCCAGCTTTGCTCACAGTTACCCATTGTCTTGAATACCAATTGTTCTTTCAAATTTGACAGACATTAAAATAACACATCACACAGAATATGTAAGGCCAGAGTGGAAAACAAAGTCTACAAACGCACATAAGCAAATTATGTAATCAAATATAATCAAAATCATCTTCAGGAAAGCCTTTCAGCTGTCTATCTCTAATCCTCTCCTCCACAGCCCTATGCTCACTCAAGTTTCAGACCTGCAGGAGAGTCTAGACCAAGGCTTGAAAACTGTAGTCTGTGAGTCAAATCCAACCTACCCAACTAGAAACCAGTCATCTTCACACATTTACTTAATGGTTGATGGCATTCTTCACACTGCTGTGGCAGAGCCAAGAATCACAGCAAAGGATGTGAGACCCACCTGTCTCTTGTGTCTGCAGAATGACTCTTTGTGGAAGAAGGTTGTCTTGCCTCATCTAAATGTAAATGACCGACCTACTTTGTCATGATGACCATCAGTCTCTTAACAGTGAACAGGGAAGGATAAAGAATCACAAAAAATTTTTGTCTCCAGGGTGGACTTCATTCAGTCATAGTTAAACTCTGCATAGGTGTTCTGTTTTGTTTTGTTTGTTTGTTTTTTTGCTTTTCTTGATTGTTTGGTTGGTTGGTTTTGTTTCCTTCAAAATGGAGTTTCTCTGGGTAGCCCTGGCTGTCCTGGGAACTCATTCTGTAAACCAGACTGGCCTTGAACTCAGAGATCTGCCTGCCTCTGCCTCCCAAGTGCTTGGATTGAAGGCATGCTTTGGATGAATGAAGTCTGTAGGCTGCTGGGAGGGTTAAAAAGAGATCAGAGGTGGCTGATCCTTTTAATTCCAGCACTTTCAAGGCAGAGACAGGGGGATCTCTGTGACTTCGAGGCCAGCCTGATCTACAGAGAGAGTTCCATGGCTCCAGGGAGAAACACTGTCTTGAAAAAAAAAAACACCAAAACAAAAACAGAGAAAGAGAGAAAGAGATCTTGGCACACTCCTTATACAGGAGTCAGGTTTTAAAACTGCACCTGGGATTTGGTATCCCTAAAGACAGTACCCTCTCCTCTCAAGCCAGAGCTGGAAGTGAAGGGTATCAGAGAAGAAGCAGGCTTGAAGAGTGTTCGTGTCACACTGGGTTCACACTGGAGCTGGCAGGATAAAAGATAACAAAGATCCCGTATGGTGGGCAAATAAAAGCTGTGCATAGTCAAGATTCCTTGGCACCTTTGATAGACTGGTTTTGTGCTCCACCAACTTATTAGTTAAAAAAAAAAATCAGTTCCCGAGTCCATCCACCCTTACCTCCTTAGCTGCCTTCTGTCTGCTGCCTCCTCATAGCCCACACGGATTCTAGCTCCTTCCTTCCTAAACACAGCATGGAGACAGGCAGTATTAATCATGTTGATTAGGCATGACCTCCCCTTTTGTAAACTCGTGTTGATGGCCTCAAGCCCATCAGTACCTGTCTCAGTGTTGATGGTTCCATAAAGAAAGTGGAGCAGAGAGAGTGCAAGAGAGCCTTTGTGTGTGTGTGTGTAGGAGTGTCCCAGGGCCAGCCTTAACTTCTAGAAGTGATATTCAGAAATGTCTTCATTGATTCCTTTTTTGCCACCCTTGATGAATTATAAAACCCTTTGCATGTAGGCAGAGACTTTTCTGTATATACTGTCTCCCTAGGTTTTGTTTTTGTTTTTGTTTTTGTTTTTTTTTTTTGTTTTTTGTTTTGTTTTGTTTTGTTTTGTTTTGTTTTTTTGACCAGGAACAGAGAGCATGGGCTCTTGACTCAAACTGCTGAGATATGAACCCTGCCCAGCACTCCTCAGTAGCCAGTGTAAGGGTGTGAACTTCCCCATGGATCAGTTAAATAATCTGCAAATGGCAGACCAGAGATCACTCCACAGACATGTGACCCGAGCAGCCTCAGAGAGAGGAGCTCATGCTTAGAAGGGCTCCACATTTGTTTTCCTGCCCGGCGTCGCCATCTTGACAGTCAGGACATTCCCTCAACACAGAAACAGCCTTGCGTTTCCACTTTACACCAGTGAATACTGTGACTGTCCTGAAGAGAATGCTTCCTTCGCAGAGCTCCTGGGACAGACTCATGTACTAAAAGTTCTACAATAGCTAACATTTAAAAAACACTCAACAAATAAATATGCCAAGTAATACCACTATGTTGGTCACACAACCGAGAATACGTGTCAACTAGTACAGTAGGTGTTGATGCTCAGAGAGGTGAAAACCAGCAAGAGATCACCTAACTGGGGTTTAGGTTAGTTCAACAAACATTCATGTGTTTGCCCATCCACTCAGAGCATATATGTGGGACTCTTGGTTATATGTCCATAGGCTTGAGAAAAACTGTGGAGAACAAGATGGGCTGAGCAGTGTCTGCACTCACACACCTGACCTCATCTTCAAACCATAAGTTCTTTCCCAAAGAGACCACATTCTGAAACACCGGAGTCCCTAACCTTGAAGATCAAGCCAGTCAGATCATGTGCCCTCTCAGACCATAGCTGAGGCCAAGGAAACCTCTAAGTTCTGGGTCATGCCCCAAAACCTTTGGGGAGTTTTCCAGCCTTAGACTTGAAGGCTTGTCTACTCCCCATTGTCCAAACAGTATCAGCGAGCACTACCAAGTTCCCTTCATGAGAAGGCATCCCAGAGAGTGAGCTAATAACAGTCCACTTAACTTGTTTTCTGGGAAGAGGAAGTCTATATACAAACATTGCTCCACACAGTGCCTGGAATCTTGCTTACCTAGAAAGTGGATTAAAGAAAAGATACTAAAGACCTTAATGGCTGTTATTGCAATGTCAATACTGAAAACTCATCCCTAGTGCGCTAAGTCCTCATGAGTAATTAATCACCTTCTCATGGACACCTCCACCCATTCTTCCAGTGCCTATCTTCAGAAAATGCCCCCCCCAAAGAACTTCCCCCTGCACAACCCATCCACCCAACTCTATATGGTAAACTAGCCTTTCTATATCTGTCATTCATGGTGCGTTCCATATCCATGCACACCTGTCTTATAGTGTAAGTAGTATTTATCTCAAAATTGCCTTTTCTAAAATTAAATTCGTTTATTTAAAAGGAATTTCACATCTCTAACATTCAAATAGAAAGTGATTAGACATAAATATAATATATATTACATATAATTAAAAAGAACATTTAACTTGATGATGTGTGCTCTACCTACCAACTAATACACTCTAGGAGTCTTGATCCAGTTCATTTTCTCTGCCAATTAAAGAATTAAAAGGCAGGAAAACCCCTGAGTGCAACAGACAGTATTGGCAACGTCATCTCAGACAGAATCAGCAATTAAAGGCAGTTATTGGGAATGAGGAAACACACATATAGTAGGTGCTTATTGGAGGTGAGGAATCAAAACACACACACACACAGTAGGCACATAGAGGAAAAGACCCTCTGCGGAGCTTAAAAATCCAGTCTCTTTTTCTTAGTTTTGGAAGCTACTTGCTCTGTACTTCTGGTTTATTCAGATATACTTATCCTTCTCAGGTCTCTGATGTGGTTGAAGTTGATAGTTAGAGTCTCACAGTTAAGTTTTAAGTTGTTTAGGAATTAAAAAGATGTTCTAGGTCTAAGAAGATATCTTTAAGTTGGTAATGCAAGTTAGGATGGAAACTGAGTTAGGTATAGAACTTTAAACTCATTTAGATATATCAACAATAGAACATTATTATCAGTTGCCAAATACATATGAACTGGACATTGGGAATGTATGCTATACCTTATAATTTTCATAATTGCTGTCTAATTGTTCTTATTGTTTTGTATTGTATTTATTGCTACAAGAAAAAGAGCCTCTTATTGGTCCAAAAGGGGGAGCTGTTGGGGGGGGAAAAGATACACCTTAATTTTTTTTTTAAAGCAGATAGGAGGGAGAGGGTAGGACAGTGGGACAGGGAGGAGGAGGGAGGGGACTATGATTGAGATGCAACTTGAAGAAATAAATAAATGTTGAAAAAAAATCCAGTCTCTTATTGAGCTGGGCTTTTGGTGCCTCTGAAGAATCTTTCTCCCCTACTTTAGGGTTGGTCCGTTTGAAGACAGGATGATTGATTGGTCCACAACATGTCTTGATCCCATCTTTAACTCATTGAGCCAGTCCATCAGCAAGGGGCCTGCAGGCAAGAGGGAAAGCCGGCAAGGCCTTTGTTTTAAGCTGTCAGGCTTTTGTCTCAGGTCAACAGCATGAGGAAGAAGTCATCCATCTTGGAAATTTCTCATCTTTACTACCTAGCCATGGCCCTTCTCCCTATCTGTTTGCCTACCAAGAACTCCGTCTAACTCCTGGTCTCTCTCTCTCTCATAGCTACCTCTTGCACCACGAAGTGTTTGCACAGCTCATTTGGGGACACTCAGAGTTAAACTAATTTCCTGCACTACATTAAGTTCTGTCAACACTTTGGTGTGCTGCCTAGTTGTAAGTGTGTCTGCATGTGCATAGACGACCCACAGAAATAATGGGGGGATCCTAAGCAGCCAGTCATGCTGAGATGTTCTTGCCAAGCATAGGGCTCTCTAGCAAGGCTGAGAGCTTGAGGCACATGGGCAGCTACCTTAGTCATCTCTGAATTAGCAATGCTCCCTGGAGAAAGCAAGGGAAAGGTGGCCTGCCATTTCAGGGACCCCCCATTTGCTTTCTGTTTCTTGCTGGTTTGCTTTCCTAACTGAAGACATATCAGGAGCAGCTGGAAGGGGGGGGGATCCCTGATGGAAAGAGGCTCCCTGTCATGGGGCTGGAGAGATGGCTCAGCGGTTAAGAGCACTGGCTGCTCTTCCAGAGGTTATGAGTTCAATTCCCAGCAACCACATGGTGGCTCACAGCCATCCATAATGAAATCTGGTGCCCTCTTCTGGCCTGCAGATGGAAAGAGGCTCCCTGTCATTAAACTGAGAAGGTGTGAGGCATGGAAAAAAAAAGCTAACTAAGAGGTATCTGATGAACAACTTCTCAAGGCCTATCTGCTGGCTCTCAGGGCTAGCCTCAGGCAAAATCGGAAAACAGTGGTGTGTGTCTCCTGTGCCCTCCTTAGGGGTCAAGGTTTACTTCAGCCTCTGAGGGGTCCACCCACTCATGAAGTGCTAGTTGACTTTCTCCTCCTCTCCCCATCTACCTGACAGTCTTGATCCCTTTCCCTACTCCATGGTCGAACATCAATGGCCATGCTAAGCACAGTGATTTCATATCCTCTGTGACCAGTTTGATATGCCTGATGATAAATAGCTTCCCTGCATGACTGACCGCAGAGACATTGATTTCCTTCAGAGAAAGGCATGGCTTGCGCCTACCGGGTAGCACCTTGTTATCATGATCCCAAAAGGCAGTAACAAAAAAGCCAGTTCTTATTGAATTCTAGTGTTTGGATTTATGTGTATTTGTGACACACTTGTTACTCAGGCATAGAGACCCTTCCACAGACCAAACCTCACTATTAAAATAAGATAGTCCTGAGACAAGAAGACAAGGAATGAGCTCTGAATGTACCCGAAGGCTAGGGAGGAAAGGAACAAGACCTGGTGCCTGCCATGTGGCTTTTAAAAATGGTGTTATTAGTGGAATTACAGCCAAGTTTCCATTCCTCACAGGTATCGAAAGTTGAACTTTTTTTTAACTTTTTTTCCCTGTTTTTTTAGACAATATTTCTCTGCTTAACAGCCCTGGCTGTCCTACAACTCACTTGGTAGACGAGGCTGGCCTCAAACTCACAGAGATCCACCTACCTCTGCCTCCCAAGTTCCAGAACTAAAAGTGTGCACCACCATACCTGGCTGGAAGTTGAATCTTTTTTTTTCTTTTACTTTTCTCCTCAAACAGTATAAAAGATCCCCAAGATTGGACCTGGCATGAGAGTCAGTCTCCTAGCTGTTACTAGGGTTCGAGTGCAACCTTGAAGATATGACAACCTCCTCTACCCTAGTTACACAGAACTCTTTTCTCTCCCATGGCCACAGAGACCCAGCGGCTAGAAACCCAAGAGTTCCATAAGTCCTGAAACAGCCCGAAAGACTGCATACTATTTCAATGCCTGACTCCACTCCCATCAGGACTAGAAGAGCCAACCTACCAACTGTCAAACAGCCCGAAAGACTGCCTACTATTTCAATGCCTGGCTCCACTCCCATCAGGACTAGAAGAGCCAACCTACCAACTGTCCAAGGTGACAAGGCTCCTCAGTGATCTAGGCCTAAGCCTTGCATCTCAGACACACACAGGTATCCACTTCCCCAGAAGTTTAGGGGACTCTCGGATACGTAGTCCAGGAAAGGGGTCCATATCAGCACTTCACATTATGCCAAAACACAAGCCAAGTCTTCCCGATGACTTTTTGGAGTAAATAGATCTGGGTCCAAAGAGCAGCTACCCTACTAACACTTCATCACAAACAACAAAAATAAGCAAAGAGAAAAAGAGATGGAGGGGAGGAGAAAAGGAGGGAGGAAGAGAGAAAGAGAATAGGTACATGACTGCTTTGGACAGTGACATCCTGAATCTTCAACACTGGCCTCATAACTTTATAATGAAGCTGAAAAATAGTGCAACACATTGCTCAGGTGTTGGGGGAGGTTCTAGTATAAACAAAACCGTAGGAAAAAAGAGAACTTGTATTCATGTGTGGTGTATAATATGCAGTAATAAACTGTATTGTTTAAAAAAAAACTACAAAATAGCCTCTAGCAGATCTTCAGGGGTGTTCCAGAAGAAACCATTGTTGTCTTAGTTTTCTGTCTGTTGCTATGTAAAACTCTCCAACAAAAGCTTCTTAGTGGGGAGAGGTGGCTCCGTGGTTAAGAGCACTGACTGTTCTTCCAAAGGACCCTGGTTCAAATCCCAGCACCCACATGGCAGTTCATAGCTGTCTGTAACTGCCGGGAGTGGTGGTACATGCCTTAAATCCCAGCACTCAAGAAGCAGAGGTAGGTGGATCTCTGTGAGTTCAAGGCTAGCCTGGTCTACAGAGTGAGTCCAGGACAGTCAAGGATACACAGAGAAACCCTGTCTCGAAAAACAAAACAAAACAAAAACAACAACAACAAAAAAAGGCATCTTAGGGAAAGAAATAGTTTATCTGGCTTGTCCTTCCAAGTCATAGGCCACTCCTGAGGTCAGCACCAAAAGACAAGCAGGAATTTTAATCAGAAACCGAGGAAGAAATGCTGCTTTCTGGCTTGATCACAAGCTCATGCTTAGCTGGCTTTCTTAAACAGCCCATGATCACCTGCCTAAGGATGGTACTGCCTCTCCTCGGCTGGGCCATCCTACATAAAAGATCCATTAAGATAATTCCCCACAGACATGTCCACAAATCAATCTGATCTAGGCAATCCAGACTTTCCTCTCTGATGACTCTAAGATGTGTCAAGATGATGTTTATGGATAACTAGGATGGAGGGACAACTGCTCCGTTGATTGGATTTGGGGCCTGATCCACAGGTGGGAATCCATGCCTGGTACTATAAATGTGATCAAAACACACAGCTAAGAGAAGTCATAGGCCCAAGGGCAGGCCCCACTGATACCATTTTGTTAAATGGTCATGTTGTCAAATTGACTTCTAAACATTTATATTTTTATCCACAGACTTGTGCTGCCCTCAGCTTTTGGCAGACATGCTTCTTACTGTTACCACCAAAGTCTCCCAGCCGTACCACTCCTAGGCATATACCCAAGAGACTCTACTGCAGAGATAGATCTTCACACCCCTTTTCATTGATGTGTTATTCACAATTACAAGGAAACAGAGCATCAACCGAGATCCCTGTCAATATGGATAATGAAGGTGTGGGATGTATAAAAAAATGGAATTTTATTCAGACTTACAGAAAAAAAAATGAATGTTCAGGAAAATGGATGGGACTGGAAAACACACAGAGATTGTTCACAGTGCTTTGAGTCAGTGACTATGAATGCTTAGCCATAAATAGGACATCAAAAAGACCTCCCCTCTAGAGACTCAGGGAACATCACAGAAGAAAGAGTAGAAAGGATTGTGAGAGCCATAAGATGAGGAGGAATGCTGGAAAATGTTGCCTTCTAGACATAACATGGCCATTAAATCCTTGAATTCACTACAACTGTGGTTACCTGTACAAGACCTGTACAAGGCCAAGCCAACATTTCAAACATGTAGTGTGTGGGAGGAACTCCTAAGGCCCACTCTTAGCTGAAGAGCTATTGGCAGTTGATAACTACTGGGGAAAAGAGTAGCTATCTTTGAGTGTGGCCTCTGGAAGGCTGTTCATGCCCCAGTGGACAATTAGAAGCCATATGCATAAGGGCAACACCAATTAGACTCAGTGGGTTACAGTTTTTTTAATTAAAAAAAAAAGAAAAGAAAACTCAAAGCTGAAAGGGAGAAACATTGGAAAGAGGGTGCAAGGCGAGTTAGAAGGTCAGAGTCAGAAGTAGATATAATTAAGATGCCCTGTATACATCTATGACATTTCAAAGAGAAAAAAAAAACCCACTGGAATCTCCCAGCTATACCATTCCTGGGCATACACCCAAGACACTCCACTACATCATCACATCCACGTTCATTGATGCATTACTCACAATAGCAAGGAGGCAAGATCAGCATAGATGCCTACCAACAGACAGATGGAAAAGGAAGGTGTAGACCATATATACAGTGGAATTTTATTCAGACATAAAGGAAAAAATTACAAAAAGTGCAGGAAGATGGATCAAGCTGAAAGACACTATATTAAGCAAGGTAACCCAGACTCAGGAAGATAAACACCATATGTTCTCTCTCCCGTGTAGAGCTTAGCCTCTAACTGTTCAGTATGTGAATGCAGGTTGCAGTAAATATGAGTACATGCTTTAGAACATGAGTGTGCACACCAACTGTGACTGTGCTCTGAAACTGTGTATATGTGAACATGGGCAGGAAACCAGAAAGGGGGTCCACCAGATTGGGAGGGGAAATCTTTGAAGAGGGACATAAAATAAAACAATAGGAAGAAAGACTCCTGGGGATGAAAGAATACATTAAGGGGCAAAAAGATGAGGGGGAAGCAAAAGGTGGAAAGAATCTACCAAATGAAGTATATATGAAACCTCTATACGTTGCTCTGTAAACTAATTTAAAAATAAAGTACACTTTTAATTTTTAAATTTAAACTTAATTTATTTAATTTAAAAATAAAGTATATTTTAAAGTCAGCATGCAACAGAGACACCTGCATATCCATGTTTATTGTGGAATTAGTCTTAATAGTCAGTTATAGAACCAGGCTAGGTAGGTGTCCATTGATGGAAGAATAGATAAAGAGTAGTGTGTATACACAAATGAAGTATTAGTGATCAACGAAGAAGAATGAAAGCTTGGGAGATGGCTTGGTAAAGCAATGGCTGCACCACCCTAAAGGCCTGAGATGTGATCCTCAGAACTCATATAAGAGCCAGGCACATGCACCTGTAATCCCAGCACACTCCCACAAGGAGACTGGGCAGAGACAGGAGAATAACTGGAGGTTTGGGGACCACAGAGCTTGTCGAGCACAGCAGTGAACAATGACAAGACTCTGTCTCAACCAAAGTTTAAAGACTGGTGCCCAGTGCCCAAGGCCTCCACACACACTCACAAATACACAGATGCAAAAGAAACAAAATCATGCTGTTCTCAAGAAAACGAATGGAATTGGAGATTATCATGTTAAGCCAGACTCAGACAAACATACATGTCTTCTCTCACATGCAGAACCAAGTTTTTAAGAAAGTATGAAAATAGAAGGGAGAAATTTGGGAAGAAGAAGCATCCATCACAGTAAAGAACCACACTGTAGAGGTATGTAGCCTAAAGCAATAGGCTATATCATATAGTGTAAGTGTGTAGAAGCCTAGACTATCTAGGTTTGTCTAAGTGTACCATATAAAGTCTACACAAATCGCCTTACAATGCATTTTTTCAGAATTATCCCCCATTAGTGATATAGAATTACAAAAACTTATGCACACATGTATATGCATGTATATGCACATACATGCATGCATACATGAATTTGTATATATATATGGACACATGCAGCAATAGACATATACTTGCATACACTAATATTTTCCTCATTATCTGTACAATTTGCCATGTGTGATATGAACCCAGCACAGCCTAATTCTTGAATTTCCCTGCATGTGAGACTTTTGTCTTTCTACCAAACATATTAGAAACCACAGAACTGCCAAATCAGGTAACAGAGACTTACATAACAAAGGAGCTTCTAAAATTAAAGGACTATTCTGCTCAGTGGCCCATCACTCAAGAATCGCGAGTCTTGGGGTCTCACTTATGCAGGTGCTGGGATTTGCATAAATTCCTCTTGTGAATCTCCAAAGGTAGGATGGCCTCCCCTAAAAAATGAGCCAACATTAGTGTCAGTCATCTGGAGGAGACAGAAAACCAGGTCCAGAAGGCAGCAAGAGGACTCTTGGCTGTTTTGAAGGCCAGTCTTCTTGTACTTACACAGATATTTAGACATACTGAAAAATATCTCCAGATAAGCAGGGGAAACACCACAGAGGAGGGCCAGGAGCCAGGCAAGGAAGCAACCCACAAGGACTCATTCTCTCCCCTTTATATCATCTGTTCTCCATGCAACACTAGAGCTACATTGCACTTAAGTAAGTATATTGGGTCAGTCAGACATTCACATCTGGATCTTGCACAACTGTTCACTCCAGACCCTCTTCCCTCCACTCTGTACCCTACTACAAAGAGCTCACACCTACTTTTAACATACCTAAGTAATTCCTGCTTCTCCCATGCTTCCTCTTCCCCTACTCCCACCCTGCTCCACTTCCCAGGACTGAGTCAAACACTCCTATCTCTGCCCACATAAATTAATCAAAATTCTTTTGCTCAACACTAACAGACCCCTTAAGTCGGGGAATCACATGCAGCCATCCCCCCATACCCACATTTTTCCTCATCCAAGGATCCAACTAACTGCCCATCAAAATATTTGAAAACCTGAATCTGTAATGAACACACACAGAGTTTTCAAAACAACATAGTAGAGCAGCTACTTGCATGGTGTTACCATTGTATTAGATATTGTAGGTGCCCTGGAGATGGCTTAAAGTATACAGAAGGATCAGCATAGGTTCTACACAAATACTTTACCATTGCATATAAAGGACACAATCACCCACAGATCTTAGAATCTATGAGCCTGGCACCAGGCTCCCACAGAAGCTATAAGACAACTCTACCGTTTCCTAGAAGGTCATGTCATGTAACTTGGATCCAAGTGCATCCTGGGATGGTGGTTGCCCTTAGAAACCTTATCCTTGCATCGCCTGCTACTGTTTTCTATGTCTGCTTCCTTGTATGCCTCCCCGAGCCTTTCATAAGCTCATGTTTTAATGTTCCCAGCTGGCTGGTCTCCCAGCCCTGTGGGGAATCAATAAGAAAAGTATAAGCAGACACATTTTAAGTAGCAGAACAAAAGAGAGGAGAGTGCTATCTGTTGAACTCCAAGTTGTCATAACGAGTAACTTCAAAAGGATAGTGAATTTTAGAGATCAGAGCTAAGTTTACCTCTGATTGGATCTGAGGCACACTTCACAAGATGGAAACCACGCCTGGCATGGCTAAAGTAGCCAAGAACCTGAGACTAGATAGGCCATGGGGCTAGGGGAAAACCAAATACTGTTGTTCTGCTAGAGGAGTAGAGCAAAAATAATTGACTCTTGATGGCGTTCTGCTACATCCATGGATCAGTTCATCAGTCAGCCGTCATTATAGAAGCTTCTTCTTGCAGTAGATGGGAGCAAATGTGGAGACCCACAACTGCACAATGTGCAGAGAGTGAGAGACTTTGAAACAGCCAGTCCTAAATGGGATATCTCCCTCCATCGCCCACTCCCCATCCCTACCTCCCTGCCCCACCCCCTGTGGCTAAGAGAGCTATGCAGAAGAGGAGGCTGAAAAACTACAAGACCAGATGGGATGGATGGCACCCAGGAAATATGTCTTTCAGCAAAACAGCGCTGAGGCACAAATGACCTCGCAGAGACTGTGTCAGCATGCACAAGGCTTGCACATGTTCAAGCCAGATAGAGTCCCTGCACTGAGAGGGGAAAGTGGACATGAGCTCCCATCCCTAACCAAGAAGCTATCTCCAACTGACATCCACCTGCAAAGGAAAAATTATTTTCTCCAATGGAGTCTCATTGGGGATACTAAGCATACTTGAGGGTAAGCCCCATGCCCAGCAGTAGATGACCAACACAAAATGAATTCAACAGTGTTTTGTAGATATTTCTTCATCTCATATTACTTTGTTTGAACATTTTTTTTGTCTCAGGAGTTTTTTGTATATTACGGTTTCCACTTTTGTATTTTTATAGATTTTGTTTTGTGTATCTGTGCTTGTGTATGTTTCTTGTGCTTTTTCTTTCTTAATTTTTTATCCTGTCTTGTCTACTTGCTTGTTTTCTAGAGAGAGAGGGAAAGAGAGAGAAGGTGTAGAGTTGGGTGCATGGGGAGCTGGAGGGGATTTGAGAGCAGGTGGAGGAGGGGACACTGTGATAAAAATACACTGTGTGAAAAAAATTCATTTTCAATCTAAAAAGCAATATTCAAGTTATATTGTTTTATATGAAATGTTTATGTAGAGCAAAGATTAGATTTAGGCTAGTTTTTTTTTTCTCCTTCACACACAATTTAGAATTCCTTAAAATATGTCCTATCTATGAGATTCTAGCTATCTATTCTTCAACCACCTCAGAGAATCTCATAGTTAAATTTTGAGTTGTTTAGGTCAAGAGGGTGTTCTGGATCTAAGAAGATATTTTTAAAATTATGAGGCAAGTTAGTATGAAAGCTGAGTTATATATAGAACTTTAAACTCATGGAGATGGTTAGATAGTAGAATGTTAAAGTCAGGTGCCAAATACATATGGACTGGACATTGGGATGTATGCTAAGCCATATAACTCTTATAATTGTGGCCTATTTATTTCTGTTGTTTTGTATTGTATTTATAGTTATAAGAAAAAGAACCATTTTTTGGGCTGAAAGGGAGAGCTGTTGGGGGAAAAAAGAAATACCTTAAACTAAAAAAAAAAAAAAAGAAGGGAAGAGGATGGGGGGTTGAGGGGGAGGAGGGTGGAAAGGTGGGACTGGAGGGGGGAGTAGGGAGGGGATTGTGATTGAGATGTAACTTGAAGAAATAAAAAATAAATTATTAAAAAAATATGTCCTATCTTCTTATGCCAGTAGACCTGATAATTAAGCAAATACCTACAAGATTATAAACTGTTGAGCAAAATATTTTTGGCACTCAGTAGAATAAATACAAACTTTCAACTTAAAAGTAAATAAATAAAAGAGTTAGGTTTATAATAGAGTCTTTTTTTTTTTTTTTTGTATTGTCAAGCCTGGGGATTTGCTTAGGATACTAACAGTTTTTGAAACTCTATGTTTTATACCAAATTACAGAAGAATCACAAGATCAGACTCTCCCTGCAGAAGACATGAGATTCAGAGGACCTGTGAATATAGCTTTTAGCAATTGAGTAAGTGAAGGGTGAGAAACATCTGTGAAGAACAACAGGTGAGCTATAGGGTAGGCACGGACTGGGACATGTTTACATTGTTTTACATTACTTCCAGGCATTTTGCAAATGTGGGCTTCTGCTTAAAGAGTGAATATGAAATGGCTTATGCATGTATCTTTCTGGATCATGGCTGATTTGGTTCTAATTACTTCCTTCTGCTAGCACAACTGTACAGCACAACACAGGACCTGCCTTGATGATGCAGTTGGATTTCGACCATCTGGTCTACCAAGGTTATAGCTTCCTAATACCCCACGATTATAAGCCAATAAATGAAAATTGGCAATCCATATTGAATTCACTTTCCCCAAAGAGTTCCTACATGGACAGGGGGAGCCACCCTATAATGGACCATAGGAGAAAATGTCTTCCAGCCTTAATAGTTATCCCAGACAAGTGAGAACATAGATCAAGCAAGAGACTTACAGAATTACTCTGAATGTTCAGATTCTTAACAAAACCACCCATGAGAGCCTCTTAGGATAGAAAAGTGCTATTGAAATGAGTTCTTTTAAAACGAAGAAGAAATGGCACATTTAATGAGGGTCACCTGGTCTGGGTACTGTGGTGACAACATTCTGGCAGAATTAATATGTACCAGGAACTGTAAGTGATTGTAAACATGCACATATTTCTTTAAACAATTTTCACTTAATAACGAGTTGAGTTCCACATTGATTTTTGAAAATCTACCAGCAAAGCAGTTCCTTGAGATGGTTGTGTTAGTAACTTTAGTATAGTAGACACAGAAAAGTGAACTAAAAAAAAAAAAAAATGTTTTTTTCCAAGAATGTCTAAATACCTTTTAGTCCACTTCAGGGACTAACTTATTGGCCACACACAGTAGGAAAGGTATCCCCACATGCAAATCATGTGTACATCACTTGAATGTGTTTGGGAAGAAACATGTTATCATGTGACATGGTCCCTACTCATAAAACAATGACTCTGTGTTAAGAAACTCAAAATCTGGTCCATTTCAAAGATCATTATTCCAGCACTGGATTTTTGCCAATCCAGTGCTTACTAAGATCTGATGCTGTACACCCCAAACTACACTTGCTAAATTTCTTACTGAGGAAAAAAAAAAAACCTGTAAATTTTTTTTCCTTCTGTAAAGTTTTGGTCTCACACCTGCAGCACTGAACCCTAATCTAAATGTCAGGCCTTCTCTCAGACTCTTACCAAGTCCACAAAACTTGTCCCCTTGGTAGCCTGGTGGTAACATGTGTGAGGAAATTCAAAGTAACTTTGGTTAGTAGGTGCATGTAAAGTCTCTACGGTAGACTCTAAAATTGACAGCAGCTTGGTTTTTTTCTCTAGAAAAGACTCTACTTGGCAACAGTTTTCCAAAAGATCAGTCTTTGGGCCCAAATAACAGGATATACTAAGAGGGAAGTGAGTTTTCCCACTTACACAAAGAGCATGAGAGAGAACCAGTCTAATTGAGACTGTATGTTCCCCCACAGACCCCAGAGGCCAGTTGCAACCACATGTTGGGGGCAGTTACACAATGAGATTTTTCTTTTAAGCCCCAGATATTTGTCCCTCTCTAAGTGGAAAGGTAATTGAAGCCAAGTTGGACAAATGAACAGATCTGAGAGACTTAAATCCAGTATTTTTTAACTAGCTTATGGATGGACATCACAGAGTGAGACTGTTCTCTGTGGAACCTCCAATGTTTCTGTCATTTGGGTGTCAAACAAGGCCTCAACCTGACTGTGACTACCAGGCCCCAGCCTGGCTCTATCCAGTAGGCCTCAGCCTGACTCTATCCAGCAGGCCTCATCTACCAGAGTATAGAATAGGCTTAATGTGTTCAATAATATGCAGGTTCCAAAAGCTTGGGGGGGGGTGGTTAAAACTCAGGAGACTTCCTAAGTGAGTGCACATGAAAGTCAGTTCATTTCAGTCACCAAGAGGCACAGGCCGTGGAGCAGCCACCACCCTGGATCTTACTGGTCACTTTACCAAGGGAGAAAAAAAAGCTCTGACAGTCTTGCACCAGGAAGGGAATAGTCCATCCCATCAAAGACAAAGATTACTTTCCTTTCCAGACCCATTGTCTGGTTGGTTGACCCCACCCAAGCATTCTAAAAACAGGAAGGACTATCCTATCATGTGTCCAGAAGGGCAAAGAACCCAGCTACGTGGCTTACTGAAGATTGCTACATTCATTTCAGATGTGCCCAGCGCTTCCTATACTGACTGTCTCCCACAGTGGTTCTAAAACTCACAAAGCAGTTTGACTAGAGTTTTTGAACTCATTGTCACAGCATAGAAGACCTTTGGGCTGATGGGTCCAGCAGAGCAAGAGACACAAAACATTGCTGACTAAAATGAACCACCTTCTGTGGAGACGTCATTCGGTTCTCCATCCCTGTCTAAGGAATGAGCTTTGCAGAGATCCTCCCTTATAGTCTCTGCTCTTGACTTTAATTCTCAAGTGTTCCCAAAGCTTCTCTCTTTCCTCCTCTCCCAGAATCAATGATTTATTCAGGTGGAACCTAAACATCTGTCTCAAGAGCATTATTACAGAAATGACTGAGCAAGGCAATGGGGAAGTTTTGCTTGGCCATCCTAATTCTTTCATTTTATGAATGAGAAAACCATGACCCAGAAAAGAAAGGTCTTTTCGAGATCATAGTCAAATGTCATCACTTGCAATCTACTCCCCACCAACCCATGTGCTACCCTGAAGAGCCCAGAAATGGGATTTATTTTACTCAGTATGGAGGGGCAAAAATTAAGTCACACAATTACTATAAAACACCATGGAGGGGGAAGATGGGAGTTGAGAATCGATGGCATCTATGCAAAAATGAGGATGCTTTTCCACATTTCAGATTTTCCAAAGCCATGTGTTCTGAAGCTGATGGTCTGCCCTCCCCTTCTGTTCTGCCTGGCTTCTCTAGCCACACACAGAAATACATGAGTCCAGCCATGACACTAGGCTGTGAACCCATTTCACTGAACACTTAACACAGTTGGGTCGTAAAGGAAGATGACCACTGACTCACACTGAAGGTAAAAGGGAAAGAAAATCAGATGGGCAGTACCACACACATGCATGCCAGCAGGCTTTCTGGTGAACAGTGTTTTCCCTGGGAGCAGCATTCTTATTTATATTCATAAAAATCCGTTCCCAAATCAAACAATAAATAATGTCCCTGGCCCCAGCCACCCACACTCTTCCAAAGCACAAATTCCAATTTAACCTCTCTTCTAGCTTGTTGATGTTTGACAGATATTTCAAGTAAATATCAGTCATAGAGAATAACCTCATAATCTCGGGGAAGGTTAGAGTCATGCAAATAATAACACTAGATTGAGGACTGAGGGATAAAGGCAATAACCTGAAACCTGTCATTCTAATGATGCTGGCCCCTGATTTCCTGATTATGTGTGTGTGAGTGTGTGTGTGTGATGGTGTCACAGCTATCAGTGGTTGGGACTAGGCATTATTTTTTTTTAAAAAAAAACTGCTCTTGTCAATTACAGCAGCTATTAATACTAATGGTGCTTTAGAGCTCTCAGTAATAGCAGTATTAGAGACCTTAATTAGTACACCCTAGTTCACAGATATATGATGAAATCTGAGGTGCTACAGACACCGGTCTGATAACTAGCCCAGTTTGTGATGGAGACTGGCTCAGAGACAGAATTTTAAGTACCATACAGAAAAGAAAAATTAGCATTTGTCAGTCTCCCATTGCAACAAGAGTGAGAGGAACTGGCCCAACTACAGAGCCAGGACTGGGACACATAAAGCCCCCAAAGCAGGGGGTATCTTGCTTCCCAAGCCTTTTGGTGAATGGCAGTCCTCCCAAGTGTTGTCATTCTGGATGAACACAGCCAAGAGTTTGTGAAGTGCTTGCCATGCACGTACAAGACCCTGGGTTCTATCCCCAGCTCCACAGAAAATAAAATGAAAGAGCCGGTGTTGAGTGTGGTGTGGTGGCATGGCACCAGTGGCCCAAGAGCTCAGAGCCAGCCTGTACAACATAACAAGGCCTCATCTCTTGAAATAGAAAAGGATAAATCAGGAGAATTTGCATTGAAATGGGGTAGGAGAGGCCTCACAGATTCACACACGTAACTAGGTACTTCTATTTCACACTTGTAAGAGAGAACACACACACACACACACTCTCTCTCTCTCTCCTTTCCTGTGCTTTATCAAGTAAAGGGAAAGTTAAGAAAGACTTGACATATCAGAAAAGAGGAAGAAAAAGGACAGTCCTCCAAAAACACTTTGAATCTCGACGCAATACAAGGCTCCCATGGAGAACATGCAGATGTAAATGTGGGAGTCTGTGTACTTACATGTATAATAGAAGAATTCTATCATGCAAGTGACAAACAGGGAGGGACATGAGCTGGAAGCCAAGGAACAGCTCTCTGGGTATGGAATCAAGGAATCCAAGAGCTCTAAATTCGAGCCTGGCTGTCCAAGTAGTCAGGGCAATATTTTTGTCAAGATGGGAGGCTAAAACGATTTTTTACATAGCGGTCTGTTACCCTACTTTCAAGCTTTCAAATATTTATGTATATGGCCCATGGACCTCTCTTTGCCCTTGGTCAACCTCATGAAAACATCAATCATGACCCAAACTCCCAGGTTAATTAGGCTTGGGAAACTCTGGGATAAAATCAGATACAGAACCCTACCTAACGCAAGGTATCTCGGAGCCTTGAGTAAGTGTTGAGCATTAGGTATATTGTTGTGGTTTGAATGTGAAATGCTCCCATAGGCTCACAGGTTTCAACACTTGGTCCCCAGATGGTGGCATTGTTTGGGAAGGTGGTAAAACCTTGAGGGGGTGCAGCCTTGCTGGAGGAAGTAGATTACTGGAAGTGGAACTTTATAGCCCCATCTTCTCTCTGTTTTCTGAATCCCAATACACTGGGACTAGCCACCCTCATTCTCCAACAATCAGGGCTCCCTGACTTCTGCCCTGTTTTCTCCACCTGTATGAACTGTATCACTCTGGAACTGTAAGTCAAAAAAAAAAAATCCTTTATGTGTCAAATTCCTTTTTTTTTTCATATTACTTTATCACCAAAACAGAAAACGAAACTGCCATAGTTTGCTTCAGTTGTCACCTTGAAACACCTAGAAAGAGGTGCCTCAATTGAGGAATTGCCTCCTTCCAATAGGCCTGTGAACATGTGTATGGGGACTGCCTTGGCTGCCAATTAATTCAGTAGGGACCAGTCCACTGTGGCCAGTACCATTCCTAGGCAGGTGGGCCTGGGCTGTTAAAAGGAGTAGCTAGGCAAGCCAATAAATAGCTCCCTCTATGGTCTCTGCTTTAGTTCCTGCCTTGACATTTCTGCCTTAAATTCTTGCATCAGCTTCTCTCAATAAAGGCCTGTGAACTGTAAGTGAAAATAAACTCTTTCCTTCCCAACTTGCTTTTAGTTGGTGTTTTATCTCAGCAACAGAGATGTACATGTCTAGAATAGACATTGATACCAGGAACGTGGAGTATGACTGTGATGGACCTAATCAAGTTTGGGGGGTGGGTTTGGGGGGGGGGGAATTGTAGTAGTATTTGTAACTTTGAGCTGGAAATGCTCAGAGCTTAATGAGTTGCTGCTGTGGGAGTTTGGACTACAAGAATGCTGAACGATAGAGTGCTTTGCCATTCAGAAGCTTTGCAGTTTCATGAAGTCCCATTTATTAACTCTTGGGCTTAGTGCCTGTTCAGGAAGTTATTCCTGTGCCATTCCCCGCTTTCTCGTCTATCAATTCAGCGCATCTAGCCTTATGTTAAAGTCCTTGAGTTACCTGAAGTTGAGTTTTGGGTAGGGTGCTAAATATGGATCCATTTTGCATTCTTATACATGCAGCCATCCAATCTGACTAGCACCATTTGTTCAAGAACCTATCTTTTTCCCACTGTGTATGTTTGCCTTCTTCATCAAATACCAGGTGCCCCTGGATGTGAAGACTTATGTCACAGTCTTCAATTTGATCGAACTTTTTATGCAAATACAATGCTGTTTTCATTACCATAGGTCTGTAATACAACTTGAAATTGGAGCCATGGTACCTCCAGCAGTTCTTTTATTATTCAAAATTATTTTCACTACCCCTAGATTTTTGCGTTTCCAGATGAAGCTTAAGGCTGTTTTTCAATTTCTGTGAATACTTGTGTTGGAATTTTGATAGGGATTGGGTTGAGTCTGTAGATTGCTTTTGATAGGGTGGCCATTTTCTTATATTGTTTCTACTGGCTCAGGGTGGCCATTTTCATATATTGTTCCTATGGGCTCATGAGCATGGGAGATCTTTCCATCTTCTGATGTCTTCTTCAGTTTCTTTCTTCAATGTCTTAAAGTTTTTATTATACAAGTCTTTCAGCCACTTGGATCCAGGATAGCCAGAGCTATATAGAGAGACACTGTCTCAAAAGAAAAAGAAGGAAAAAAAAACATAAAGAGGGAGGGAGGGAGAGAGGGAGGGAAGGATTTTTGCATCTATATTCATAAGGGATGTTGGTTTACAGAATTATCACAAGATAATTCTTGAGGCTATTGTGAAATGCATTGTTCTCCTGATTTCTTTCTTAGTCTGCCATTGTATATAGAAAAGCCACTGATTTTTGTGAGTTAATTTTGTATTCTGAAAATATTTATCAGCTTAGGAGTTTCCTGGTGAACTTTTTGGCGACATTTATGTATACTATTATATCATATGCAAATAAAGATAGTTTGACCTCCTTTCCTATGTGTATTCCTTGATTTCCTTTTCTTGTCTTATTGCTCTAGCTAAGACTTCAATACAATATTGAATAGGTGTGAAGAGAGTGAACTTTGAGTGGTAATGCTTTGAGTTTCTCTTTGTTAGGTTTCTGTTGTCTGTAAAGCTTGATGTGAACTGCCTTTATTATGTTGAAGTATGTCCTTTATACTCCTAGTCTCTCCAGGACTTTTATTATGAATTTGGATTTATTTATTTATTTATTGGCTTCTGTCAAAGGCTTTTTCTTATCTAATGAGATGATTATGTGGTTTTTGTCTTTCATGTGGTGTATTACATTTATCAACTTATATATGATGAACCATCACTGTATCTCTAGGATGAAGCCTACCTGATCATGGAGGATAACCTTTTTTATGTGATTTTAGGTTCAGTTTTTCAAGTATTTTAGTAAGAAATTTTAGCAAGGCATGATGGTGCAAACTTTTAATCCCAGAACTCCAAGACGCAAAGGCAGGTGAATCTCTATGAGTTCCAGAATAGCCTGGACTATGTTGACAGACACTATCTCAAAAAAAGGGGTGGGAGGGAGAAAAAGAAAAGGAGAAAGAAAGAAAATTTTGCATCTATGTTCATGTTCATAAAGGGTATTGCTTTATAATTTTGTTGTTGTTGTTGTTGCTGAGCCTTTGTATGGTTTAGGCATCAGGGTAATAGTGGACTCATAAAAAAATTGGGAAATGCTCCTTCCATTTCTATTTTGTGAAATCATTTGAGGAGTATTGATGTTAATTCTTCTTTGAAGATCTGGTAGAATTGTACTTTGAATCCATCTGGCCTTAGGCTTTTTGTGGTTAGGAAATTTTTAATTGCTGCTTCTATTTCACTAGATTTATTGGTCTGCTTAAATTGTTAATTTTGTTAATTCGGATGTTCTATCTTTGTCTTTTAGTTAATTTGGCTAAGGGCTTGTCACTCATTGATTTTCCTCAAAGAATCAACTATTCATTACTTTTATATCTTAATTTTTGTTTGTTTATTTGTATTTCATTGATTTCAGCCCTGAGTTTGATTCTTTTTTTGCTATCTTCTCTTGTTGGGTGCCATTTCTTGTTTTTGTTCTAGAGCTTTCAGGTGTGCCACTAAGTTGCTAATCTGAGATCTCTCCAATTTTTTTATATGGACACTTAGCACTATGAACTCGCCTTGTAGAACTTCCTTCATGTGTCCTGTGGATTTGGGTACATTGTGTTTTCATTTTCATTCAGTTCTAGAAAGCTTTTCATTTCCTTCTTGATTTCGGTCTTGACCTATTTTTCATTCAGTAGTGAGTTGTTCAGTTTCTGTTGTTACTGATATCCAGCTTTAATCCATGGTGGTCAGATAGGACTCAGGGTGTTATTTCATTTTTATTATATCCATTGAGACTCTCTTTGTGTCCAAGTGTGTGATCAATTATGGAAAATGTTCTATGCACTGCTGAAAAGGAAGTATATTCCTTTGTGTTTGGGTGAAATATTCTGTAAATATATGCTAGGTCAACTTCAAAAGCCTTTTTTTTTTTAGAAAAAACAACTAAAAGAGTCAAACACAACATTAAGAAACTTAATCAATTTAATTTGCTCACATTTTCTTTTTTAGGTACACACAAAGGTGATTATGATAAAGTCTATTTCTATATAAATATTATAAAACTCAGTAAATAGAAAACAAAAATTCTAAGTATTGTAAAAAAGTGATTTCACACTTTAGTTGGTACAGTTTATCTTTCTTAGTTGAACCATGTGTTCAGTGGCTGCCAGTTTAGACTGTAATTAATAGAATAAAATGCAAAGTTTCCCACATACCCTTTTAACACAGCCTATCACATAAGATTCCCACATTCTGGAATATGTTTTGAAAAGGCTCCTTTTGCTAGATGGTATAGAATACTGAACCAGGCAGCAGAAGGTCTTCAAAGCACGTGAACCCTTTATTTCACAAATATTCTTCTATTGATGTGTCCAGTATCGTTATAGATGTTATACCAAAGAGACCTAAGAAACAGAAATGTTCTATGTCCAATGACAGAGTTTTGAAATGTGTAAAGCAAAGGTGACAGAACATAGAAGACAAACCCTCAACTGTAGTTGACTTCAACAATCTCTTAGTAATTGGTAACAGATGCAGAAGATCATGAAGGTACCAAGACACACAGAAATGCATACACACAGCCCTCTGCAGGAGCAGGGTCTGAATCTAGGGTCTGCTGCTCTAAAGCAGTGGCATAGGCATGAAGGTGCTGCTTAGCATGAGACATGGTTGTTAACTAAGTGAGACGGGCCTCATAGGAGCAAACCCTTATGTTAACACACCTTCAAAGCACATCCTAGGAGCTGGAGCGATGGCTCAGAGGTTAAGAGCACTGTCTGCTCTTCCAGAGGTCCTGAGTTCAATTCCCAGCAACCACATGGTGGCTCACAACCATCTATAATGTGATCTGATGCCCTCTTCTGACCTGCAGGTGAACATGCAGATACAGCACTCATATACATTAAAATAAATAAATAAATATTTTTTTAAAAAGGCATATCCTAAACTGAGCTTGCTGTGGAAGGCACCTTCCTCCAGAGTGTGTTCTTATGTGAATATGCACAGTCTCCCCAATACAACCCTACACTTACTATGTTGGAGAGAGCACTGCTTTGGAAATAACTCTGGTGCCACTGTTCCCTACTGCAGGTACACCTTCTCCTTTGTCAATCTTCAGGACATGCTTGTTGGGTTTGCATTGTCAAAAGAAGAATCATTGTGTTAGGTTACACATTCACATCAAGTGAGTATTTCCTGCATCTCAGCCTGGGACAAGTAAACAACTCATCAGTCACTAGTTGTCTGTTTACCCTTCTGCCCAAAGACATTTGAAAATCTAATAAGAACTTTTAGGAGGAAGCTTTGAAGGGAGAAATACCATCTTAGGCTAGTCTTGAACTCAGTGATTGTCCCTCAACCTTCATAGTGCTGAGATCACTAACAGGCCCGCTGTGTCTTGTCAAGAGTGTAGCTTTAAGTGAATGAAATGTGTATGATCTCTTCTCAGTGATAAGAATCCCATTAGGACACCTGGGAATAAGAAATTCATTCCTCTTCCTGTATCCTTCAACTCTGGAGAGGGGTAAATGTGTGCTAGATAATTCCTCAAATGATGCATGAGTAGTCATGAGGCCACTGAGTCATGCTTCTTTGAATCTCCACCCATGTGTGAGACCCTTCCACAATGGCCCCTATGTTGGTCACAGGACTTCCCCTGGCCAACCGGATGTCAACAAATGTGTCACAGGAACATTCAGATGTCATTTGCATCTCAACTTACCTTCTCTCTTGCTGGTTTTTTGGTTTAGTTTTGGGTTTTTTATTTTGTTTCTGGGTTTTTGGGGGAGGTTTGTTTTTGTTTTTGTTTTTGAGCTTAGCTACCATTTTTTATAGCCTAAGTCGGCTTTCTGGAGACAGGCAGCTCTAATGAAACAACCAGATAACATCCACAGATGCCCAACTCAGACTGTTGCCCCTGAAACGTGGGCCAGGAAGATGCCTAGATTCTGAGGAGGGTTTCTAGGCAACAAGGAAGGCCTCATTATATCTCACACCACCAGCCACCTCTTCACACTGCCAGGAAATCCAGAGCCCCAACCCCTTCTGCCATAGTTCCCCTCTCCCATCCCCACCCCAAGGGCCTGCACATCACATTATAAAACACAGGCTAGAACTCCCTCAGTGCCCTTCTAAAAAGAACTTTTTCATTAGGAAAAGAAAAAGAAACCTAATTTGAAGCTTTAATAACCTTCCAATTAGGTGGTTTCTGTTCACATTAATATTTAATCATGACATTACTGGCCTGTTTTAGAATTGAACTGAAATTAAGTAAAAATGTTTGATCATAAATAATTTCATTATTAAAGATAATCTTTGTTATATATGTTCCCATGCCTATCCTTTATTAAGTTTACTTTTCATGTTGACATTTTTAAGAGCATAATTGTATGTTTTTGTTCTTAGTAATATTGTTACCGTGTATTAATTATGGCATTATGCCAGGAACACTAGTAATGAAATTCGTTCATTTTTTGGTGCTACGGGCAGGCAATAGGCTCCATCTCTGCTTTAGAACAAACAGATAACCAACTCAGAATTCTAAATTCATTCTCTGAACAGCTATTTCTCCTCCCTAATCTGTACAAAATGCTGATGGTTCTGACGTCTGGGACAAACAGATAAACAAGAGAAATGGTTCCTTTTCCTTTTCCCAGAAGTTTCTCAGGCAATCACCAAGGGAAGGGTCCTCTGGTAGGCAGAGTAATGGTCCTAAGAGATGGCCACGTTCTAATCCTGGAGACTTATGTAAGCCACATGCCAAAGGAGCCTTGCAGATGAACTCAGGGACTGAGAAGGGAGAACCATCCTGAATGAGCTGACTGACTACGGAGTAATCAGGAGCATCCTTAAAAGGCTGGAGAGAAAGTAAGAGTAGATGTGGTAACCAAAACAGAGTTGGACTGAAAGAGCAAAGATGGGTGGCTTTAGAAGTGGAAGAGTTGAGGGAAGTGGTCCCATCTAGAAGAACCTCTACAAAGGAAGAGAAAAACACCCCAGAAAAACCTGTGTCAGGCTTCTAGCCCCCAGAACTATCAGATGCTTAGTCTGCATTAAGAAACAGACAAGAAGTCTATTACAGAAGCTGCAGGGAGCCCAGAACCTGGGACTCCCAGCCTCACTCAGATCCAATCCTGGCAACTCCACTTGTGGGCTACATAATAGAGAGTGGGCTTGCATTTTCCCATTTGTAAAGCCATGGCTTCTCATAAGGTTATTGGGGGTAATTAAATGGGATAATTTGCATAAGTTGCTTAGCCCAGTGGCTAGCACATGATAAGTACCTATTAAAGATCAATTGTTGTGGTATTCACTAAACCCACTATGGCAGACAGTTCTGTTCACACTTGCTGTGCTTTCCCTGTTAGAGGATCCCTACTGCCCGCCTTTGGAGAGAGACCTACAGACACTTCCTGTAGGGAATCTGTACATCTGTACCACTGGTAGGCTTGTCAATGAACCTTCATCCACAGATAGAGTAGATATGTGTAAGCCCACATCCAAGGAGAAGCTTCTAGAACAAGTATATAACTTGGCTCTACCTCTCTTCTCTGTGGTGAGAAGGATTTTCTCAAATAAGTATTGGATGGGGAAGCTCATCATGCATAACTGTAGTGTGTGATGTGAGATGTGGGTGTTTGTGGCTAGAAGTCACCAGGATTTGGGGGTTATTTGCATAGTAAAGTTATAAACACATCTCTCATAGGCATTTTCTTAGCCAATGTTATGTTGCTATGAAGAGATACCATGGTCTCAGCAACTCTTCTAAAGGAAAATATTTAATTGCAGTTGGATTCTAGATTCAGAGGTTTAGTCCATTGTCATCAGGGCAGGAAGTATGGCGGCATGCAGGCAGACATGGTGCTGGAGAAGGACCTGAGGGTTCTACATCTAGATGAACAGGTAGCAGGAAGAAAGAGAGACACTTGGCCTGGCTTGAGCATTTGAAACCCCAAAGCCCACCTCCAATGACACACCTTCTGCAACAAAGCCACGCCTACTCCAGCAAGACCACACCTACTCCAGCAAGGCCACTCCTCCTAATCCCTCTTAGGTAGTGTTACTCCCTAATGACCAAACATTCAAATATAGGAGCTTATGGGGGCCAGTCCTATTCAAACCACCACAGACGCGGTTTAGAGTGTCTACCAGAGCACACGTCCCCCCCCCCAAACACACACACACTATGTACATTGTCATTGTACATTGGTTACAGTTGTCCTGACACACTGGTATTCTATGACCCTCATCTTCCTCACCACAGTTAATTCAATCATAAACAGACATTTGGCCTTGGACCAATATATTCTCATTCTGTGAAGTTAGGAATTGTGACCTATAGCCTGCTGGGAGCAAGCTTCCACTATACCTAGAACTAGGGACTTGGAAAGAGGCTGGTCTCCAGTGTCATGGCTAGGCCAGCTGTTAGCTCTGCAGTTTGATGGGTCAGAGTCAGTAGCACCGCAGGGAGAGAATCCAGAGGAGGGGACGAAGAGCCACCTGTGCTCCTGAAAGCTTGCAGTTCCTGAACTCTGTGTACCTACCCAGAGGCCTTTCAGCTCGAGGGCCCACGCCGGTCCTCTTTAAGCTTCCTCTTCTACTGAAGAAAGCTCAAGTTGGTTTCTGTAACTTCATCCTGGCCAAGATGAAGCTCTAGGCTAGAGTCTATTTACCAAGAGATTTAAAGGAAACACTTAGGTGGATGAGAATCCTCCAAGGCTGAGGGATCAGCCTTAAGCTTCCCTCGTCCGTCTGATCAGGCCACCCTAGGACCCCACTGGTTCACAGGACAAAATTTCCCATGTGGCATCAACCAATATCTGCTGTGCTGAAAAAACAGAAAGGAAGATGGTTTGAGTCATTCTGTTCACCAGCATCAAACATATGCTACAGAATTTTTTATTCTGGCAGAACCAGAATTACCATCCCCTGGCCACTTGTGAGCTGCTGTGAGTGAGTGATTGGCCTCAAGCCAAGCAACTGCCATCTTGTGGAATACAGCTATACTGCTTAAAAAGTATTATCAGAGGTGGGCTTGTTACTGTTTATATCCCCTCATGGGGGGGATGGTGATAGTCATGGGACCCCCCCCCCCAAGTATCCAACCACCTCCCTCCCACCTACTGTATGCAATTCTGTCTTAATTACACATAGTAAAAATTTAGAGTAGTAGAGCTGGTGAGACTAGGGGAGGGAGGGAGTATAAATGGAAGGGACAATATCTATCTGCCTACAAGGAAACCCTCATCCCTACTGGTTAAAACTTTCCAGGATCAGCATGTGGTTGGGGGGATTGCACATACCCCTGTAACTAACTCTTCATCTATGCTCTGTACCTCACTGAATTCCTTGATTCTTCCCAGTGAACGTAAGCATAATCATGCCCTAATTTATCACTGAAGCCTAAGGGGAAGGTATAGACATCATTTATGGGAAGGAATTTTAACAGCAGAGTGTATAGCTAGGTAGAGCATGAGATGACAAAGAAATTGACATTGAAAAAGGGTAATGATGATAACCCAGGTGACTTCACTCATTCCCAAGCCTCCTCATCTACAAAACGGGGGGTGATGGTCCAGCTTAAGTGATTCTCCCAATATTTTCCATGATTCCTGGCCACCACCACCACCACAGATAAGTTCCTTTGGCTCATCAACAATTACCACATAAGGTGTCAGGCTGGCTTCATCAGAATCATGCAGGAAGCCTTCTGGAAATGTACATTGTTGGAACACTAACCACAGAGCTGAACAGCAACTTAGCTTGGGTTAAAGCCAGTGCGTGATCAGATTTAAGGACTGCTACTCTGGATGTTGCTAAATAGATGGCCCAGCACTCTGTCAAGCATGTAAAGAATCTAAAATGTGATAAAGTGCATGTGATCACTGGTACTTTCATAGCAATGCTCACGAAGCATCACTGTGAGCCAGCACGGAGTGCTTAGCATACACGCATTCATTCAATCTTCATCGTAGCCCAAGAATCAGGCATTGAGTGTCCCCAGAATTATTTCATCATTTTATTAATTCCTCCCCTCCTTGATCCAGCAATGGACTTGGATCATACCTTCCCTGTAGGGAAATTACTGGAGTAAATAAATAATTAAGGTCAAATATAACATAGAAGAAGAAGTAGGGGATCTAACCAGATACTCTTAATATTTTCTCATCATATTTGATATTGTACATTTGCACTTTGGATAAGTTACTAGTCTGTAAGCATGGAGAGATGAGGGAAGGTATGAGGGTAGATGGAATGAGGGAAGGCTGGGGACTTGTTGGGTCTGGGGAGGTTATGTCAAAGAGGAATGGCAAGAAGGAGTGGCCTACACAGCACAGCATTCGGTTATCTCAGTTGGGACCTGGGTTTTGGCCAGTCATTTCAGCATTGCACAGAGGGATCTACGTTCTTCCTTCCTGCCCTTTCTGCTGGCGCTGTGTGTAGAGCGACAGTCTCTGGTTTCTACTCCATGACCGCAGAATAGCTGCTGTGGAACTCCTTTCTCACACTGCAGCTTCCTAAGCCAGGAGGAAACAGCTTTCTGCACATATCTCTATGTATTCAGGCAGGAAAACTCCCCCTCACCATGTGCAGCCATCCTGTGTATGCCTGCCATCACTGCATTAAATTCAGTCGTGGAGGAAAGGGGTGGAACGGGAGAAAATCAGAGCATAAGCTAATCTGAAACAGGAAAATTAAAAACATCCAATCAGATCAAATTTCTACAAGAAAACTCACAGCATCCCCTCTGCCATGTTGGCCAGAACTGTGGATAAAATTGCCACTCCCAAAACGTATCTGTCGTAGTTAAAGTAGCTCAAAGTATGACCTATGTAGGGATGAAGCTGTTACAAAGACAATAAGGTGAAGTCATTAGGAGAGGCCTAACTGTAGTGACTTTTCGAGACAGGGTTTTTATGTGTAGCCTTGGCTGTCCTGAAACTCACTCTGTAAACCAGACTGGCCTCATGGAGATCTGCCTGCCTCTGCCTTCCTAGTGCTGGGATTAAAGGCGTGCGCCACCACCCTGTATGACTGCAGTCTTTTTAAGAGGAAGACTTTTGGGCATTGTATTTGTTGCTTTTGTGAGGCAGTGATAAAATGCCATGACTAGAAGCAACTTTAGGAAGAAAAAGTTTGTCCTAGCTTACCATTCCAGAGCAGAGAATCCATCACAGTGGGGAAGGTGTGGCAAAAGGAAAGGTGAGCATGATAGCAGGAAGCAGGCAGGTCACATTTCCATCCACACACAGGAAGAAGGATGGGGGTAGAACAGGAAGTAGGATGAGTCAATGAGTCCACCGCCAGTTACATACTTCCTCCAGTAAGACTCCACTTCCTAAAAGTTCTGCCCAAGTGGAACCACCAACTGGATGCCAAGTACTCAATCAAATACATGAGCCTATGGGAGACATTTCTCATTCAAACCACCACAGAAATAGACATTGTAGAGAGGGACAAAGATATGGATATTCTGGGAGATGACAGACACTAATAAACCAAGCGTCCCAGGAGACAACCTTCCGTCACAGCCTGCAGGAGGGTCCAGCCCTGACGACATTCTCACCTTGGAGTCTGACTTCCAGAACGCTGAAAGAATGCATTCCTTTGCAATGAGCCACCTGATTGGTAATATTTCGTTTTAACCAATTACTACAGTCACTAACTCCTAACAGCGCCATGGAACACACAAAGTCATGGCAATGCCACTAGAGAGGGACACACAAAAGTAAGTGCAGCCCACCCCTGTACAAGGCAGATAGATACCCACACACAGACCCGGAGGGGACAATATGTGCTGGGGAGGTGACAGATGGCGAGGACCTCATCTCCATATTAACATCACAGGAGTGGAGTCAGGCCAGCTCATAATAAGACTGTGCTCAGGAAACATACAGGAGATGGAGGGGCTGCTTGGAAAGCTAGACAGCCAGGATCAACAAGGTGCAGAAAGCAGGGCAGTACGGGGGTCTGAGTGGCAGGGCAAAAACCATCTTCAGATCCTGGCCTTCCACTGTGCTGACTGAGCTCTTGGGATCAGAGTAAGAACCACATCTCCTGACAAGGGAAAAGGAGGGAAGGGTAACCTGATTTAAGTACAGCCGAGACCACAGTGATGTGGAGACAGCCAGTTGTCCCAGGGGAAGCTGTAGACCTATTTCTTACAGTATTCTTTGTCCAGGAAGACAAAATAAGCCAAATATCCATCGCCTTCAGGAGGGAAGACAAGAAAAACAGAAACCAGAGGCGAGCAGGACATCATTATCCACCCCCACCTTCCCAGAAGGTGGTCCGGGCTCCTGGACAGCATATCTCAGGACATGGTGGTGAATTCCCCAGGATCCTTTAGGAATCATTTTCTGATCCTTCAGGATTCCTCCCTCTATCTTTAGATCTTAAGCCCTCAAAGAACCAAACACAAAAGCAGTGGTTTGGAATCACCAGGTCCCCTACTTTCCTTAATCTTCATACATTTGTCCAAGCAAACAACAAAGAAAAGCCTAAATCTGTATCAAGGAGGTACCAAAACCTTAAGGTGATTAAATCGGGTTAGAAGCTGCCTGTCACTCTGACGGGGTGAGAGGGAGAATCTGCCAAATTAGTTATTTGAGTGAATTGATGGGATGTCTTGGTCAAAATTTGTCTTTTTTTATTAAATGTTGATAGATGACAGTATATCAAGAATCTCACCAAGCCACTTCTTATCTGTGTGGACAGTAAAATCAAGGTGGCATGCTGGAAACCTCTAACACTTTGCCTACATCAAAGGGTAGGGTTCTTTAGGTCAAAATGAATTAGGAAAGAAAGCTTCTTTTTCAAGTAAAAAGGATTGGGGCCAAACCAACTATTCCCAGTGTATGGTTGGTGGTGTCGAAATTTCTCACTGCCTGTGCCACTCTTCACGGCTCCCAGGGCTTCAGTCCTAGGTGCCCAGAGAGTGCTCTAAGTGTTCTCGGCCTGTTATCTTATTTAATCAGGCCGGCAGCCTGTAGGATAAGGACCGCTGTCCTCTGAGTCAAAAGGAAATTGCAGCTTCTGTAGTCTACACGGCTTACCCAGCATTTGCAGACAGCCTAGCTCATAGAAGAACGCTTAGCTCATGTCTCACTCTAAAGCCCAGCTTCTAACCACTGAGCTAATGGCTCTGTCCTAACAATGATTGTTCATTCCTACTTTCATTATTAGCATCATTCTCGCTGGGTAGACTCAAACATTCTAGACAATTCTCCCTCACTCATTCTAGACCACAGAATATCTCCCTTTCCTCTGCCTCAGAATGCCTTAATTTACTACAGCCTTGTCCTTCCCCCAGGCTCCAGAGCAGGGGCCAGTGTGGTTCATGACACATGTCCTCACACTATGCCTGCCACTGCAGTGTATGCTTGTGTTTGCTATGTGGTTTGTGTTCATATTAGCACCTCAGATTGTTGAGGACTGCCCATTCTGCCTCTCTTGGGGTCCAGGGATCCTCTAAAAAGCACAGCCCGGGGATTATTGATGTATTGTCATTGACATTTATCTTGTGACCAGGTCTTTCACTACTCTTATAGAAAACAAGAGCTGCTTGAAAGAGACCATGTTGATGATGCTTCAACTTGGAGGACCATCTCAGTCCTTTCTTGATGGCTTCCTGCCTATATCCGTCCCAACATTAAGTTCAGAGAATATAAAGAAATGGCTTTTAGGAGCCTCCCCCATCCCAGGTCTCCAGCTTGTCCTAGAGATGCCCTAACACTAATTTCCCTTCTCTCTTGAAGCCTCGCTCCCCATCCATGTTCTCCCCACACCCAATCTCACTGCCCTCTCAATTCCCCTCATCTATTCCCTCTCTCCATCCATGACTGATGTCTATTTTATTTCCGCTACTTAGTGGGATTCAAGCATCCTCCTTGGAGCCTTCCTTGTTCCTTAGCTTCTTTGGGTCTGTGGTGACCCTAACCGAGACTTCTATCAGTGGGAAATACTGAGACTGAAGTGACCACAGTAACCAGGTAGGTCTTCCAGTGGAGGGAGGGGGACACCATCCCACCCACAAAACCCACAACCCAAAATTTTTCCTGTCTACAAGATATGTAGGGATAAAAGATGGAACAGTGACTGAGGGAATGGTCAACCAATGACTGGCACACCTTGAGAGATACCTTATGGGAGAGACCCAACCTCTGACACTACTAATGAAACTCTGCTATCCTTGTAGTCTGGAACCTAACATAACTGCCATCTGAGAGGCTTTATCCAGCAGATAATAGCAACAGATGCCGAGACCCACAGCCAAACATTAGGCAGAATTCAGGGAGTCTTGTGGAAGAGTTAAGGGAAGGATTGAGGGAGAAGGAGGGCTCAAGGACACCACAAGAAGACCTGTGTACTCACTTATCTTGGGTAGAGAAGGGCTCATAGAGACTGAACCACCAACCACAGAACATGAATGGACTGGTCCTAGGCCCACTATACATATGAAGCTGATGAGCTGCTTGGTCCTCAAGTGGAACCACTAACAATTGAAGTGAGGACTGTCTCTGACTTGGACTCTGTTGCCTCCCACTGAACACCATTTTCCTAGAAGAACTGCCTTGTCTTGCTTCAGTGGATGAAGAGGCACTTAGTCCTGATGTGAACTGATGTGCCAGAGTAGGTTGGTCATTCAGGGGAGTATGGAAGACATAGGTGGGACTGAGTAAAAAGGAGGAAGGAGGATTGTGATTGGTATGTAAAAATCAACAAATTAATTAAAAAAGAAAAATGTATATTTTAAAGGGAAAAAAAGAAATGGCTTCTAGCTACCTTTCCTTCAGATATAAGAGCTCATGTATGTAGTGTTTTATAACCTGTGAACATTTTTATTGTTTACTTTAGAGATGTGATATAAATTAATAAAAGATGAGGAATAAACTCACACAAGTGCATATAATAGGAGACAAAATTATCACTGAACATTGCTTTAAAGAATAAGTTAGAGGGATCCAAGATTGCAGCGGCCTGCGTGGACGTATTTTGATTTCGGGGTTAACAGTCACAGGGTGGAGAGTATTGCAGGACACTGTACAAACGGCTCGACCCCCCCCCCTGGATCTCACCCAACTACCCAGGGATCACTGGGGGTCCCTGGGCAGGACGCTCCCTCCTACTCTCGGACATGCAAGGAAGCCACTGAATCTGGGAATCGGGATCCCCCATCCCCCACCAGGAGAGACACGCTGGGTAAGTTCCAATCTAATACCCAGCAGGCAGATTCAGATCCCACGCAGAGATAAACTCCACCCTGCTGGGCACCCCCCCAGGTCTCGCACAGATGATCCAGCTATCTGCAAAAGGTTGCGACCCTTGGAAGTGAGCGCAGCTCTGCTGAAAGTGCCTTCAGGCTGCAGATTGCAACCCACTGCAGTGACATCACTGGCCAGTTTTCAGGCCCTGGGAGTGGCAAGGCTACTGGGGGTGAAGACAGATTTACCCACCACAGAAGCCAATCCCCCGGGCAAACTGCAAGGTATTTGAAACTGTTGTATATCGGACTTTTTTACTAGTACTGGCCCTTCCGGTGGGGAACCAGAGCTTACTTGTACACAGCTCCACCCCCTGGATTAGTTAGGTCTCCACCTAGGAGGCGGGGCTGAATGACTCACCTTATAGGGGTGGAGTAAGGCAACTCAACTCCTACACCAAAGTGCCCCCTTTGGCCCCAAGTCCAGAAGACAGCAAAAAAATGCCACATGGCCAGAGGCGCCAGACCAAAAAAAAAACAGAGCAAAATGACTCCAACAAAAGAAAGCAACACTTTCTTTTTTCTTTTTCCATCCACCCCGAACGACCTCACCACAGCTGAAACACAAGAAAACAATGACAATTCTACATTATGGAAAGTGACAGAGTCCTTTCAAGAAGAACTTAAATCTATGAAGGAATTCAAAGAAGCCACAATTGGACATACGAAAGCGATGTAAAAACACCATTAGAGAACTTCAGAACAAGGTGAGTCAACTTGAACAAGAAAAACAGAGGGCAATGGAAGACTTTCAGGCAAAGACAAGCAAACTGGAGCAGGAAATGTACAAAAAAATAACATCACTCAAGAAATGGAAACAATAAATAAAACACAGTCACAGTTAAAAATGGAAATGGAGAATCAAGGGAAGAGAACAGGAACTATGGATTTGAGTACCAAAAAATAGGATTCAAGACATGGAAGAAAGGATCTCAGGCATGGAAGATTCGATGGAAGAAATCAATATAACATCAAAAGAAAATGAGAAAGCTAAAAAAAATCTCTCACCCACAATATCCAAGAAATCAAGGACTCAATGAAAAGATGGAACCTAAGAATTATAGGCATAGAGGAAAGAGAAGACTCCCGACTCCATGGTCCAGGAAATATCTTCAACAAAATCATAGAAGAAAACTTCCCAAACCTAAAGAAAGAGATGCCAGTAAAAATTCAAGAGGCTTGCAGAACACCAAACAGATTAGATCAGAAAACAAACTCCTCTCACCACATAATAATAGAAACTCCAAATGTAGAGAACAAAGAAAGGATATTAAAAGCTGTAAGAGAAAAAGGCCAAGTCACATACAATGGCAGACCCATCAGAATTACACATGACTTCTCCTCAGAAACTTTAAAAGCTAGAAGGCCCTGGACAGATGTCCTACAAGTCCTGAGAGAACATAGGTGCCCAGCCAGACTACTATACCCAGCAAAACTCTCTATCAACATAGATGGAGAAAACAAGATATTCCATGACAAAATCAAATTGAAACAATAACTCCTCACAAACCCAGCCCTACAGAAGATCCTAGAAGGAAAATTCCAACACAGAGAAGATAACTACACCCAAGAAAACAGAGGAAATAGAAACCTCCACAGCAACTAAACAAAAAGAAACACAAGACAACCAGCTATCCCAAAAATAATGGGAAATAACAACCCCTGGTCACTAATATCCATCAACATCAATGGACTCAACTCGCCAATAAAAAGACACAGACTTACAGACTGGATCCGTAAACAAGACCCATCTTTTTGCTGTATAAAAGAAACACACCTCACTATTGAAGATAAACACTATCTCAGAGTAAAGGGCTGGGAAAAGGTTTTCCAAGCAAATGGACCCAGGAAACAAGCTGGAGTAGCCACCATAGTATCAAACAAAATAGACTTCCAATTGAAGTTAATAAAAAAAGACAGAGAAGGGCATTACATACTCATTAAAGGAAATATCCACCAAGAGGACATCTCAATATTGAACATCTATGCCCCAAATACAAAGGCACCTACATTTATAAAAGAAACGCTTCTAAAACCTAAATCGCATATTAATCCAAACACTTTAATAGTGGGAGACTTCAACACCCCACTCACAACTATGGACAGATCATCAAGACAGAAGCCAAACAGAGAAATAATGAGTCTAACAGAGATCATGAACCAAATGGACCTAACAGATATCTACAGAACGTTTCACCCAAACACAAAAGAATATACCTTCTTCTCAGCACCTCATGGAACCTTCTCCAAAATTGACCATATAGTTGGCCACAAAGACAGCCTCAACAGATACAAGAAAATTGAAATAACCCCTTGTATCTTACCAGACAACCATGGAATAAAGCTGGACTTCAATAGCAAAAGAATCAACAGAAAGTCTACACACACGTGGAAATTGAATAACTCTTAATGAGAGGAACTCTGGGTCAGGGAAGAAATAAAGAAGGAAATCAAAGACTTCTTAAAATCCAACAAAAATGAAGACACAACATATCCAAACCTATGGGACACAATGAAAGCTGTGCTACGAGGAAAGTTCATAGCACTAATTGCCTTCAAAAAGAAAATTGTGACAGCTCATATTAGCAAATTAACAGCTAAACTGGGTGAATTGGAAAAAAAAAAAAAAAGAAGCAAACACTCCCAAGAGGAGCAGAAGGCAGGAGATCATCAAACTTAGGGCTGAAATCAACAACTTAGAAACAAAAAGAACTATACAAAGAATCAATGAAACCAAGAGCTAGTTCTTCGAGAAAATCAACAAAATAGACAGACCCTTAGCCAAATTAACTAAAAGACAGAGGGAGAAAACACAAATCAACAAAATCAGAAATGAAAAGGGTGAAATAACAACAGACATTGAGGAAATCCAGAGAATATTTGGATCCTACTTTAAAAATCTATACTCCACCAAATTTGAAAACTTAAGTGAAATGGACAATTTTCTTGATAGATTCCACCTACCGAAGCTAAATCATGATCAGATAAACAGATTAAACAGCCCTATAACCCCTAAGGAAATAGAAACAGTCATTAAAAATCTCCCAACCAACAAAGGCCCAGGGCCAGATGGCTCTAGCATGGAATTCTACCAGACCTTCAAAGAGGAGCTAACACCAATACTTTTCAAACTCTTCACAAAATAGAATCTGAAAGAACATTGCCAAACTCATTCTATGAGGTCACAGTCACCTTGATTCCTAAACCACACAAAGCCCCAACAAAGAAAGAGAACTTCAGACCAATCTCCCTCATGAACATAGATGCAAAAATACTTAATAAAATACTAGCAAACCGAATTCAAGAACACATCAAAAGTATCATACACCATGATCAAATAGGCTTCATCCCAGGGATGCAGGGATGGTTCAACATACGAAAGTCTATCAACGTCATTCACCATATAAACAAGATGAAAGAAAAAAAAACACATGATAATCTTGCTAGATGCAGAAAAAGCATTTGACAAAATCCAACACCCCTTCAGGCTAAAAGTTCTGGAGAGAATGGGCATACAAGGACTGTACCTAGAAATAAAAAAGGCAATATACAGAAGGTCAGTGGCCAACATCAAATTAAATGGAGAGGAAATTGAAGCATTTCCTCTAACCTCAGGGACAAGACAAGGATGTCCACTTTCACCATATCTCTTCAATATAGTACTTGAAGTTCTTGCTAGAGCAATAAGACAACTAAAGGAGATCAAGGGGATAAACATTGGAAACGAAGAAGTCAAATTATCCCTATTTGCAGATGATATGAGAGTATACAAAAGCAACCCCAAAAATTCCACCAGAGAACTCTTACAGTTGATAAACACCTTTAGCAAAGTGGCTGGATACAAAATTAATTCAAAAAAATCAGGAGCCCTTCTTATTCAACAAACAAATGGGCTGAGAAAGAAATAAGGGAAACAACCCCCTTCATAATAGCCACAAACAACATAAAATACCTGGGGGTAACTCTAACCAAGCAAGTAAAGGACCTATACAACAAGAACTTCAAGCCCTTGAAGAAAGAAATGGAAGAGGCCTTTAGAAGATGGAAAGATCTCCCATGCTCATGGATAGGTAGGATCAACATAATAAAAATGGCCATCCTACCAAAAGCAATATATAGATTCAATGCAATTCCTATCAAAATACCAACACAATTTTTTATAGACTTGGAAAGAGCTATTCTCGATTTCATATGGAACAACAAAAGGCCAGAATAGCTAAATCAATCCTGTACAATAAAAAAGCATCTGGAGGTATCACCATCCCAGATTTCAAGCTGTACTACAGAGCAATAGTTGTAAAAACAGCATGGTATTGGTATAGAAACAGACCAGTAGATCAATGGAATCGAATTGAAGATCTAGAAATAGACCCACACACTTATGGCCACCTAATTTTTGACAAAGAAGCCAAAATGGCACAATGGAAGAAGGACAGCATCTTCAACAAATGGTGCTGGTCCAACTGGATGTCCACTTGTAAAAGAATGAAATTAGACCCATACTTATCACCTTGTACAAAACTTAAGTCCAAGTGGATCAAAGACCTTAACATAAGGCTGGTCACACTAAATCTACTAGAAGGAAAAGTGGGGAAAACCCTCAAACTCATTGGCACAGGCGACAACTTCCTGAACAGAACACCAACAGCTCAGGCTCTAAGACCAACAATCAATAAATGGGACCTCATGAAACTGAAAAGCTTCTGTAAGGCAAAAGACACTGTCATTCGAACAAAACGGCAGCCTACAGACTGGGAGAAAATCTTCACCAACCCCACATCTGACAGAGGGCTAATATCCAAAATCTACAAAGAACTCAAGAAATTAAATGCCAAGAAAGCAAATAATCCAATCAAAAAATGGGGGACGGAGCTAAATAGAGAATTCACTAAGGAGGAATCCCTAATGGCTGAGAGACACTTGAAGAAATGCTCAACATCTTTAATCATCAGAGAAATGCAACTCAAGATGACTCTGAGATTCCATCTCATACCTGTCAGAATGGCTAAGATCAAAAGCTCAAATGACAGCACATGCTGCACATGCTGGCGAGGGTGTGGAGAAAGGGGTATCCTACTCCATTGCTGGTGGGAGTGCAGGCTTGTGCAACCACTATGAAGGTCAGTCTGGCGATATCTTAGAAAACTTGGAATAGCTTTTCCTCAGGACCCAGCCATACCACTTCTGGCTATACACCCAAATGCCTCTTCACGGAATCATAAGGAAGTTTCCTCATCTATGTTTATAGCAGCCTTATTTGTAATAGCTAGAAACTGGAAACAACCCAGATGTCCCTCAACCGAAGAATGGGTTAAAAAACTGTGGTACATCTACACAATGGAATATTATTCAGCTACCAGGAACAATGAAATTATGCAATTTGCAGCCAAATGGATGGAACTAGAAAAGCTCATCCTGAGTGAGCTAATCCAGACTCAGAAGGATGCATATGGCATCTATTCACTTATAGTACGATTTTAGCTATATAGTAGAAGGTATCGATACTACAACTAACACACTAAAGGGAACTTGGACATAGACTTTTTATTTTTTATATTTTTTATCCTTTTGTATCTGTGTGTCTGCTTATTTGTTTGTTTGTTTGTTTTTTAGTTCTCTCTCCCGGGCAATGAGACACTTTTCACTGGTGGTACTGCCTCATAGACCCCCAGTGAATGAGAAGGCTCTTGGCCCTCATACGACCTCTCAACTGAGATGAGGGACTGTTATATAAGGACACCCACCCCAGAGAAATGGGATGGAAGGGTTAGGAGGTAAAGAAAAACAATGAAATGTGATGTTTCGGCCTTTTACTACTAATTGTCATAAACTGTTTAGGATAACTAAGAAATGCAAACTAATAGTTATGCGAGCCGGTCATTTTGTTAGATACTATGACAGCCTATTAGAGTTATTTTCTAAGCTAATCATAAATAAATCTGCTAAGAGACAAGCAACATCTGCTTATCCTAATATAAGAGATAGATAAGTCCTCTTCAAAAACCTCAAGAGATCTGCAGAATACGGCATTCAAAGATGTTTTCATAACTTTAGATTTTTTTTATATCAAGACATATCAGCTCCTGACAGCACCCCCTATCTACCCCAAGTAGAAGATGAGCATCAAAGAATCTCCGGTGGGAGATGATTGAATTAGTTGCAAGCCTATCTCTTGGTAGGAAAAGCCCCTTGGTACAACTGCAGACAGAATGCTGTTCAAAAAGGACAAAACTTGGAAGCAGGTAAGTCGACAGCCTAGCTCTGCCAAGACAAGGTAGGCAAGTCCTTCATAACCCCTGCTCTACAATCAATGTCTGTCAGAGAAACAGGGCCAAACGACTGAAGATTGATGCTGTAATGTATGGAGAGAAAATGGGAGCTGTCCAGGCAGCCACTGGTATGTCATTTCTTAGTTTGGGAAGCTGCAGGCCCTGTACTTCGTATAAAATCAAATATATTTATCCCTCTCAGGTCTCTGAGGTGGTTGAAGAACAGATAGCTAGAGTCTCATAATTAAATTTTGAGTTGTTTAGGAGTCAATAGAATGTTATAGACCTAAGAAGATGCTTTTAAAATTGTGTTGCAAGTTAGTATGAATGTTGAGTTAGATATAGAACTTTAAGCTCATGGAGATGGTTAGATAGTAGAATGTTAAAGTCAGGTGCCAAATACATATGGACTGGACATTGGGAATGTACACTAAGCCATATAACCCTCATAACTGTGGCCTAATTACCTCTGTTGTTTTGTATTGTATTTATTATTATAAGAGAAAAGGCATTTGTTGGACTGAAAAGGGAAACTGTAGGGGGAAATAAGATATACCTTAAACTTAAAAAAAAAGGGAAGAGGATGGGGGGTTGAGGGTGGGAGGGTGGGACTGGAGGGGGAAACAGGGAGGGGACTGCGATTGAGATGTAACTTGAAGAAATAAAAAATGAAGAAAAAAAGAATAAGTAAATATTTTTACACTCTAGATCCCTATTTTTTCAACATTTATGTAAGCATTATATATAATTAAGCTAAATTCCAGGGTCAAATTTGGAAGGAAAATGAATCACAGAAAAAAAAAGTGGAGTCTGGAAACCTAGAAGGAAGGGGAGGAGGAGGAGAAATGGTAAGGACAAAGAGGAGAAGGAAGAACCCAATGGGATCTGCCAAACTTCTTCCCCTTGACCCTTGAGCTACTTCTCCAGCTTCTTGCCTTTAATCTGAGGAAGGAGGGGGAAGAAGAGGAGGAGGGAGAGAAGGAAGGTGTGGAGATGACTGAGGAGAGGAAGCAAGTGGGGGGGAGGGGAGGTGGAAGCAAGGACAAGGATGATGAAGAAGAAATCTTTACAAGAGTGGCCAAGCTTCTTGCCTGTCGTCCTACCCAGTTCCATTCTTTTTTTTTTTTTTTTTTATTTTTTTTTTGGTTTTTTTCGAGACAGGGTTTCTCTGTTTAACAGCTCTGGCTGTCCTGGACTCGCTTTGTAGACCAGGCTGGCCTCGAACTCGCAAAGATCCGCCTGCCTCTGCCTCCCAAGTGCTGGGATTAAAGGCGTGCGCCACCACCGCCCGGCTTCAGTTCCATTCTTAAACCAAGGGCAGCAAGAGCTCTCAGCAGGTGAAGGGACTTGCCACCAAGCGTGATGGCCTGAGGTGAATCCTCTGGACCCGCACAGTGGAAAGAGAGAACCAACTTCCAAAAGTCCTCTGACCTTAACACACATATGTGTGTACATGCACACACAAAAAAATGATTTTTTTTTTTACATTAAACAACTATTTGTACTTCCTGGTATATATTTTTTTCTCCAAATCAATATCCACTATCCTGGACTATCCTGGAAGCGAGGTGAGGGCTGATTAAACATCTTCAGAATCCTCTGTCCCCAGAATCCCTGGATGGTTCTGGCATGTCTTAGGACATGTGACCAAAGCACAAGACCTCAGTCTATAGAAATCCGTTCACTAGAGCGCTGTCACTTCTTGATTCTAAACAAGTTTCCCTCCCCTTTAATCCCTCCTAATTTTTCTGAGGTAGATAATCTTTGGTAATTCAAAATTATAAATTTGAATTAGGCATGCATCTATCTTCAAAGAGAATATAAAACAGTAATGTAAATAGCTCATGAAGGAATTTTAAATATGTGTCAGTATGTTACTCCATTAAGACTGGAAAATGATGAAAATATGTGTGTCACTCTACTACCACATTACAACTGCAAAATGATGAAAGTGAAACCCACTACCCAATCTAAAGGCAGCATAAATCTCCTGATCTAGTTTTGTGTTGAGGTTACAGTGTGAGGCCCATGAAGCCATGAAGAGTGTGGATGTCATCTATGGCCCTGGGAAGTCATACAGGACATTAAGCAGTTGTACCCCCCTGATGTAGACTTGGCTTGTTGTGTTCTTGATGGATTCATCTTTTTGAGTGTGAGTGCATCTTTTTAGCTTAATAAGGTATTCTGGCTTCTAAATGGAGAAGGGGTCATCAGGAAACAAAAGTAGAAGGAAGCTGAGGTATTTATGACCCCAGACCAGCAGCTTTCCACAATTCCCACCTGGGGTGATGGGGCCAATGCAGCTACATTAACAGAGGAGAGTCACCATGATGAGGTTGGAGAGGATAAGGTCTGCTAGGGTATCCATAGGGTATCCTATGGATACTATGTCATGTTTCTCCTGGGGGATCCTCCATTTAGGATGACCAGTAGCCCTGAGGCAGAAAAGCATAAAACTACCTCGTGGACATGTCCCTTAGACTTATAAGCATGCCACATCACAATGCCTTCCTCCTCGGAGTTTTTGTTCTAAAGAGAGGTTGATACCAGGTAATACAGCTTAAATTTCAAATGTCCTCCCAAAAAGTGATATGTTGAAAAGTCAATGAGAAATTTAACAGGGTCGGGAATGTGGCCTCTGGCAGGTGACTGGAATGTAGAACTCTGACCTGTTCAAAGGGTTAATACATTGATAGATTCATAACTTAATCAATTCCATCA
Organism: Lophiomys imhausi; assembly: GCA_907164525.1. Lineage (NCBI taxonomy): Eukaryota > Metazoa > Chordata > Mammalia > Rodentia > Muridae > Lophiomys > Lophiomys imhausi. The sequence continues at coordinate 2,048,333 of CAJQZJ010032284.1, forward strand.
GACAGATTTCATTATAAAAGAGAGCCCTACCTCTTTCAGTAAGATTACTTTGTATATATCCATGTGGTTCATATATATGTGTTTCTGTGTGTGCAGGTATGAATAGCAATTACCACAACACACATGTAGAAATCAGAGGACAATCTCAGTGTCAGTCCTTGCCCTCCATTTTAAGACAGGGTCTCTTTTCCATTGCTTCGCAGACCAGACTAGCTGCCCTGAAGGTTCCAGTTCCTCTCCAGTCCCCTTCTTACCTGCCCACAGTGGAACTGTAGACATCCACTGCTGTAACTGGCTCTATGTGGGTCCTGGGCCTTTGAACTCAGGTCTCACATTTTCATGCCAAACCCTTTACCCACTAAGCCACGTCCCTTTCCCAGGTTCGCTCCTTCATTCCTGCTCGGCCACCATAAAGGGAGTAGCTCCCTTCTGCAACACTCTTTCTGTCATTATGTTATGCTTTACCATGAACACAAAAACCACTGGGGCCAGTGACCATGGACAGAGACCTCACAAACCATGAGCCAAAGCAGGCCTTCCCTCCCCTAAGTTTATTTTCTCAGTAATTCTACTCCAAGCAGCAGAACCTGATTATAGACAAGTAAGACAACTTTCAAACAGCGTACAGTGCTATCAGAAGGCAAAGGCTCTTAAAGGGAATGATGGGGAAGGGGTGGGGCTTTCAGGGAAAGGAAACAGGAGAGGGGAATGGAGGAGAAAGAGAAAACATCACATTTCCTCTTACACAGCCACTTTACTTAACATGTATATAATATGAAAGCAACAGAGGGATTAAGGGATAGGAACCAGTGAGAAAAATAGTAGCAGGGAGGAAAGGTGAAGGGCAGAGATGAACAAAGGACAATGATATGCATATATGGAGATGTGCTAATGGAATTCATTTTTTGTGCAAACTTATAATTGTAAAATTCCTCTCAAACCTGTTGCTCTGAACCACCATGTTTCCTGACTCCCAGGTGGACATCCTTACCAGGCATTGTGGTATGCCTCCTCAGCCCCTACTTGGCTGAAGAAGGCACGTGGCACGTGGCAAGCAGCAACTCGTGGCTAACAACAGAAGCCGGCATCATGGACACCTGAGACACACCAAATACAACCGTAAGCTCAGGCTTGCGTTCACACCGCACTCGGGTCAGACCCCTGTCATAATCTACAAATGGGACACTAAAGGACAGTTACTGAGTGGTTCAGTAACTACAGCTGGAAGGGGGAACACTGGAATGCAGGGCAGAGCTAATTGTAGAGGTGCTTCTCCTACGCACTTGGTGACATGGCTCTCTGCTTCTCTCTGGCAAAATCTTCCTGAAGTCCACATCATTCTTATCTCTGTCCAAGACTTGGTATTGGTAAAAGTAAAAACCCAGTCCTACTCTGGCCTGTACCCAGCATGGATGGCCTGTTGCTAGTGTTCAGAAAAGCCAATGTCTGAATCTGTGTACCAGACATTTCACACAGAGAAAATAAGGACATTTTCTTTTAATAATGCTACAGAGAAATAATGAAATGGTACCATTACAAAAACATAATTAGGTCTTCGGGAAAAAAAATCATCTCCGCTGGAGTCCTATAAAAAGACCACAGGTGTTCGTCATTATTTTTTATTTAGCAGGCAGTTTTAGCCATTGTTTGTATTTTTCCCATCTATTAAGTTCTGGTATTTTAAGATGATTTGTGTGTAATAATAACAATAATTTCCTGTTTGCCTGTCAGTTGTGAGCCACTTTAATTACAGATATTCATTTTCACAAGTTAACTTGGTAAACATGCTCATTCGTTATGTTGCCTGTTCATTAAATCAGTTAGCACAGCTAGTAACTGTGTTAAGTACTTGGCTGTCGTGTTCAGCGATGCATCTTCATCCATTTCCAATATTATTTGTTGCAGAGACAGATCCAAACCCGCTCAAGTCTCTGCTCAGTGGATAGGGGATGCCAGTCTTCCATTTGCACAGAGCCCACTGCCCCAGGCTGATAGCTATGGCTACTCACTTTGTGCATCCTGGGAATAATCATGACTTCACACTGAGTCTTAGCACCTGGCAAACACAGGCAAGACTTGATACACGTACACAACACGGGATCTGAGGAGACATGCTTCATGCATGCTCAATTGCAACCCAATCCCTGAATATCACCTGCCAACCACTTGCAGAGAGGGAAAGCCCAAGCCACTGTGGTTATCCCAGACAATCCTGACTTCTGTCAGCAGCTACAGGTATCAGAGGTCATCTACTGCCTCACTCAAGCATTTGAAGGAGAGGTATCAAAGAGGCAAAATTCGGTATTGAGACTTACTCTCTAAGCCATTTCAGTTCTGGGACAAGCATGAACTGCTGAAGTACACTTCATACTTCGGGCCCATATGAAGAGGTATGTGAAGCCAGGTCTCTCAACAATGAGGAAATGCACAACCAGAGAAGGTGGTGCAGGGGGCCAGGGATCAAGGCCTGCAGCTCCCAAGAAGCACCGCTATTTGTATTTTGAAACTGTAAAGCATATTTTCAACAAGCCAGTCTCTGATACCTAAAACCAAACATACTGTGAAAAAAAGAATGCACTTTGGGTGTTTTACTTGCTTTCTTAATTAGTCTTATTGTCAGTTTTGTTTTAGCATTTGATTTTGCTTTGTGTCTGTAGTGCTGGAGATTGAACCTAGAGCCATGCACACACTCTGGGCAAGTGCTGAACTACATCCATAGTTCTTGAACCTTACATTTTCAGTCATGGCAGCTACCATGATAGCAATTCCATGAAGTGTATCACATTTAGTACAGTCTAGTTTTTCTACAAAGGAGCCTCATGCACCACCAGAAGGTCACCATTCTGGTCAGATATTTTACTCAGAGATGCCCTTTACAGACGTGTGATTATTACTGGCATGCTAACTCAGGACTAAGGGAATACAAGGTTGCTGGTAAGTTACAAGACTCAAGAGAAGGGAAATTCATCAGAGGTCTGGGTTAGTTGAGAGGAACTCAAGGCAAGATATCAAGAATGGGCATTCAAAGCAGAGGAAAGGCTCAAAAAGCTGCTTCTGATGCATCTTTCTTGATTACCTGCATAAGGTATTGTGGCCTTACTAACCTTCCCCAAAGATTACTTAGACAAGTTAGTTAGCTGGACAAGCTATGTCACAAAACAGAATAAGCAAATCTGACCAAGTATGGAGCAACAGGAAAGATGGTGTTGGCAACTTGAGTTTAAGGGACAAAGTTTTGGTAGAGACATCAGATGCTAAAGGACTTTTAAGTCACCAAAGGGCAAGAGCCACAGCACTTAACTTCTCAAGCCAATCTGAAAAAGATCCTCAAAAAGGCTCGCACACCATTTCTCCAAGATCTGTGACACAGCTCCCTGCATTAGTTAATTCTCTGTTGCTGTGATAAAATAACATGACCAAGGCAATTCAAGGAAGAAAGAGCTTATTTTGGCTTACAGTTGCAGAGGGATAAGAGTCCATCATAGTGGGGAGGCAGGGAAGCAGGCAGGAGGCATGGGGACAGGAGCAGGGGCAGGAAGCTGAGAGATCACATCCTCAACCACATGCATGAAGCAGGGAAAGCAAACTGGAAGTGGCCAAGGCCTTGAATGGTCAAAGCTTAATCCCAGTGACATATTTACCCTAGTAAGGCTGTGCCTCTTTGAAATAGTGGCATGGATACCTTGCCAGCAACCAATAGCTCTCTCTTTAGAGTTAAGTCCCACTCAACAAAAGGAAAATTATTCCTGGTACTAGAAACCTAGCCTGCTACCCACAGCTAGTGAAATCATGGATCTTGAAGAAGAATCTGTAACCACCCTTTTAATAAACCAGAACAATCCCTAACTACCATCTAAATATTTATCCTTACACCCACAGAAAATAAGGTCTCACCTGTTATCAAAGAAACATTTCTTTTTAACAAAGACCATTACAGAAAAACTACAACACACCAAAATGCAAAGAACAGTGACCGTGTGGTACCCAGCCCCAACTGATATGTTTACACCACAACTCCTTCACCTAAGGCTCAGGAATCATAGTGAAAGCGGGAAATTACATCTTCTAGAAATATCAAAGAAGGTACTCCCACAAAGCCTCATCAATATGGCTGCCTAAACAAGGCTTGAACATGGAAAGCCATTAGACATTCTAACATGGGTGAGATAACACCCATGGAGTCTCAACCCTAAACAAATGACTACAGGTACCTAAGGGATGCTGAGGGTGGAGAAACAGTCTTCCCCAGGGGAAAAATTCCCAAATTGGTTTCCAATCTGTGTGAAAGTGGAAACCTAATACCAAGTACAGTCCTAAAATCATATATGTACATATGTGTGTATATGTATAAATATGTGTATATATGTATCTAACATTATATGGACTGAGAAAATTGTATTTATATATTTAGGAGTGTGTGTATGTGTATGAACAATTAAAGAAATAGAGGACATGAATTTGAGAGAGAGCAAGGAGATACATAGGAAGGGTTGAAGGGCAGAAAAGGAAGGAGGAAAAGCAATCTCATTATATTTTAATTTCAGAAAATTAAGAATGCACTCCCTAACCCCCTCCCCACAAACAGTGACATGAAATAGGGAACAAGTGTTGAAATATCTGAACTTATGGGGGACATTCCCATTCAAACCACTCCACCCTACATTTTTTTTCCTTTGCTGTTTCAGTACCCTTTTTGATGGCCTGCACTCACTCGTTGCATGTCTACCCTTCTAGTCCTTAGCTCCTATCTCCTTCCAGTCCTCATCAAGCCTCTAGTCAATGCTGGAAATGCATTCTGGGATTTAGATTTTGTGCTCCTCTGGGAGGTAATATTTGCAATGCCATCTAAACCATGGAATCATGAGTTGGGTAGGTGGTTATATAGGAAGGAATTTCTGTAGCAAAACCCCCAGAGAGAAGTGGATGGTAGCAGGACCCACAATTTATATAAAGAGTTATAGTATTAGAAAAGAATGAAACTAGAAGGTAAAGAGAAATGTTGAACTTGACCACAGGAGCACCATTGCAGGTCTTTGTCTCTGCTGTAAAGTGTAAGAGTGTGGAGCACAAACACAGACCCACAGGCGTGAACTGAGTGGTAGATATTTAGAAACAGAGAGGCCTGCTACCTGTGAGACTTGTTTTTGTGAACTTTTGTGCTGGAGCTCAGCAGGCTGAACCTACCCTGTGTGCATTTGCACGCCTCTGATAACATACCTGATTCTGACTTGGGAACCTTCAATGCACGCAGTCCTACTTGGACAGTCTGTCAAAGTTTCATACCCATCTCTGCCTAAGAGGAAGGCATGTAGAGTATACCTAGGCCAAGTCCCATCATGGAATATGAATCTTGAATACATACACAAAGACTGAAGACTGAATTCTTTCTCAAGGTAGCTTACAGGTGTGACTGTTATTTAACCACAGGGCCAAGGGGCCACACTGCTTTCTTGAATTTTGTAAACCACCCCATTTAGTTCCAAGAAGTTCTATTTCCTCAAATTATTTAGACATGCATTCCTTCGCTCACAACTTTGAAACCCCAGAATGGCATAACTATCACAGGGCTTTCCCTAATAAGCTCATTATATATTAGAATACAAACTACAGCCAATATACCTAGTCTACTAAACATTGTGGTTTAGCCTCGCCCACCTTAAGTGAGTTCAGAATACTTAGAGTTGGGCAAAATCATCTAGGTAAAAGAAGTCTATTGATACTAAAGTAAAAGTATCTTATGTAAGTCATTGGATACTGTGCTGAGAGTGAAAAAAAGAACAATAATTAAGTGGAGAAATGTGGTGGAAGTTTTGACTTCTTTAGAAACACAGTTGTATTGAATGAATGTTTTTTGTTTGTTTGTTTGTTTGTTTGTTTGTTTCGGTCTCAAGTATGGGATATGGGAGTGCTTTGTCCACTGCTGAAAAACAGGCTCATAAAGGTGCATGCAAAACATCCTGATGGAAGAGCATGTGGTGTTTTGCCAGCTGGAAACTGTCACATGTGGGGAGCATTCTTTGATGGACAGACTCCCTAGAAATCTCGTGATCTTGGTCATCAGGAAGTACCTCGTGCAGAGGATGTGAGGTTGGCCAATTAGAAAAGATCCTTGTGCAGACTTTTATGGGGGTATAAGTAGAAACCCCAGAAACACGGGGGGGGGGGCTTTGCTTGGCATCGCTTCTCATCACTGCTTCACTTCAAAATATGTCAGATAACGCTTTGCCGAATCTTGCTGCTGCCAAGACTTGCTGCCGATGGCGGCCTAGGTTGGGCTGGGTCCATGGGCCCTGTTTGGGGCCATGGGAGCCGCTGCTTCTTTGGTAGCCCTTGCTTGTGCTCCCCGAAACTGCTGCTGGTTTCCTGGTTAGCTGTGTTCTCATTGCTGCTGATTCCCATTCTGGTGTATGCTGTATGGCTAGTCTGCTGGAAACCGGTTGAATTGCCTACAACTAAAGAGGTCTACATCTTCTGCCTCTATTAATAGCCTTTCTCCCATACCTTGGGTTGGTGGGTTAGCAGGTGGATAGAGACATTAATACAAAAATAAATAGTTGAAAAGTATGCCTTCAGAGAAATGTCGGGGTTCTTATGGGACTCCTAACACTGGAAGTGGGGTGGCTGACTCTTGCCTGCTCTTGGGACCCTTTTCTTTCTACTGGGTTGCCTCATCTGCCAATCTCTTGATATATAAGAGATTATCCCTAGTCTTATTGTATCTTCTTATGCCATGTTTGGCTGATATCCCTGGAAGGCCCACTCTTTTCTGAAAGGAAACAAAGAAACAGTAGATCTGGGAGAGAGGGGAAGTTGGGGGGGGGGGACTGGGAAGAGTAGAGAAGGGGGAAATGTGGTCACGATGTATTGTATGAAAGAAGAATAAATAAATTTTTAATGAAAAAAAAAGAAAATTAGAACAGGAGAAATGTTTTACCACTGCTAATTTTTTTTAATTGTGAGTCAAACCATCATATGTCAGAAACAACTGAATTACCAATGTTAAATTAAAAGTAAGCCATGTGGGAAAAAGTAAGGCTCCCAAAGCCCAAGCTGCACACTCAGCCAGGTCATCATGACTAGGACACAGGCAAATGTGAGCAAACATCCACACTCAAGCTCTGTGTCTTACATGTCTGAATTGAACTAGCTCTGCTAAGAATTCATCTTCCCAAAAGTAACTTCCCCTTATCTCAGGTCTGCACCCTGCAGTCCTCTAGGTCTGTAATGATCCCTGAGTTGCAAAGACTTTACATCAAGGAAGACCACACCCATTCTAGTGGCCTTAGTAAAAAGAATTCTAAAATCCATGTGTAAAAACAGGTGTGTTAAGGAGTGTCTTACCCATAGGCAGAGAAGAGAGGAAATTCTGCTTTTTATTGTTTTCTTCATTCTTTTGGCATCTGTTCAGCACTTCACTTTCTTTGAAAACAGAGTCAGGATATAATCTCTGTCCTCGGGAACCTTGAGAAGTCAGGCCTGGTGCTGTAACTAGCCTTGATGAGCCTGAAGCTGGAGGAGCTTGAGTCCCCAGTGCCTGGGCTACAAAGTGACCCTTGAGCTCAAAAAAAAACTCCTATTGATAATTGGGAAGATACATGAAATCCCTGCTGGATATTTCCAGGAAGGTAGGAGTCATATATACTCAGCACAGGAAGATGTCAAGTATATGGTGGGTATTTAATATTTGTTGATCAAGTGTAGAACAATATACAAGTACCCGATGTTATATGGACAAAGACCTTAAGAATCCACAATAATGAAAAGATCGACACTTATTGTGTAACCACTGTATACACCTACTACAGAGAAACTTGGGGTAGACTTCCATTATGATACTGTTGTTCACAGAAGATCAATTGGACAGTTTGTATTTGGTAAAAGAATAGTTCCATCTTAAGGAAATTTCATTTAAAGAGTCATCTTACACTTAAAATAGATCTTTATGAGAAATCTTTTGGATGTATATCCAGAAGTGGTATGGCTGGGTCTTGAGGTAGAGCTATTTCAAGTTTTCTAAGATATCGCGAGACTGATTTCCATAGTGGTTGTACAAGTTTGCACTCCCACCAACAATGGAGGAGTGTTCCCTTTTCTCTAAAACTTGCCAGCATGTGCTGTCATTTGAGTTTTTGATCTTAGACATTTTGACAGGTGTGAGATAGAATCTCAGAGTCGTCTTGAGTTGCATTTCTCTGATGATTAAGGATGCTGAGCATTTCTTCCAGTGTCTCTCAGCCATTAGGGATTTCTGCTTTGTGAATTCTCTGTTTAGCTCTGTTCCCCATTTTTTTATTGGATTTTTTGTTTGTTTGTTTGTTTGTTTCTTGGCATTTAATTTCTTGAACTCTTTGTAAATTTTGGATATTAGCCCTCTGTCAGATGTGGGGTTGGTGAAGATCTTTTCCCAATTTGTAGATTGCCATTTGGTTCAAATGACAGTGTCTTTTGCCTTACAGAAGCTTTTCAGTTTCATGAGGTCCCATTTATTGATTGTTGGTCTTAGAGCCTGAGCTGTTGGTGTTCTGTTCAGGAAGTTGTCACCTGTGCCAATGAGTTCGAGGGTTTTCCCCACTTTCTCTTCTAATACATTTACTGTGTCAAGCCTTATGTTAAGGTCTTTGATCCACTTGGACTTAAGTTTTGTGGAAGGTGATAAGTATGAGTCTAATTTCATTCTTTTACATGTTGACATCCAGTTGGACCAGCACCATTTGTTGAAGATGCTGTCCTTGTTCCATTGTACAGTTTTGGCTTCTTTGTCAAAAATTAAGTTACCAGAGATGTGTGGGTTCATTTTTGGGTCTTCAATTCAATTCCATTGATTCACTGGTCTGTTTCTATACCAGTACCATGGTGTTTTTATTACTATTGCTCTGTAGTACAGCTTAGAATCTGGGATGGTGATACCTCCAGATGTTTTTTTATTGTACAGGATTGATTTAGCTATTCTGGGTTTTTTGTTATTCCATATGAAGTTGAAATTACTTTTTCAAGGTCTATAAAGAATTGTGGTGGTATTTTGAATACACAGCCATACCACTTCTGAGTATACATCCAAAAGATTTCTCACCAAACCACAAGGACGTTTCCTCATCTATGTTCACAGCAGCCTTATTTGTAATAGATGGAAACTGGAAAAACCAGATGTCCCTCAACCAAAGAATGGATAAAAAAAAAAAAAACAAGAACAAAAAATAAACTTGTACATCTACACAATGGAATACTACTCAGCCATCAGAAACAACAAAATCGTGCAATTTGCAGCCAAATGGATGGAACTAGAGAAGCTCAACCTGAGTAAGCTAACCCAGGCTTAGAAGGATGCACATAGCATTTATTCACTTATGATTGGATTTTAGCCATATAGTACAGCATAACTATGCTACAGCCAATGCACCACAGGGAACATGAACATAGACTCTTTTACCTGTCCATGAGACACTTTGCCCTAGTGGTGCTGCCTTGTAGGCCCCCAGTGTATAAGGAGGCTCTTGGCCCTCATATGACTGCTGAACTGAGGCGGGGGGCTAATATGTAGGGACACTCCATTCCGGAGGAGTAGGTTGGAACGGATACGGGGTAGAGGGTTGGAGGGCGGGACTGGGAGGGGTAGAAATAGGGTACTATGATGGAGATGTAACCTGAAGTAATAAATAAACATTAAAAAAATAGATCTTTATGGTGAAGTTTAAGGGACTTGTTATGTTGTGTAAGGGTCAGCTTGATCACAGCGTCCCACAAGGTAAATCAATTCAAACACTGACCTGTCCCTTAGATGTAAATGCAAAACATCTAACAAACAGCTGTCTTAAACAAATGGCCTGTTAAGGACACCAGCTACTCACCCAGCTGTCAACACACAGAGGTCTGAGGAGCATAGGGACTCTTGTTTCTGGAGGCAAAATTTGCCTGAAGGATCACAATCCATTAGAGCATAAGGAGAGCTTTCTGGGATGGCCAAGTGGATGAGACTGAGGGAAACCTGAAGAGGAAATGCTATAAAATTAAAATGCAGTAGGGGCGAACCATGGCAGCAGATAGCATAACCTTGTGGTGTCTTTAGTGGTGTTAATGGATCTACTCAGGGCACAGATGGCGGTTTTCAGAAAAGTCATTTTTTCTCTAACAAACTCATGACTGAACCAAAAAGACCAGTATCAACTTCATTATGATTCCAATTGACTTGTTTTTAGGGTTATTCTTTTTATTAGAGCTCTTAAGCTCCCATTCTTTTTTAAAGCACTTCTTTTAATACCAATTTTCACAGCACTAAGAAATTTAGCACTCTTTGGTGGCTATATTAATGGGAAGGACTGTTGGAGGCTGGAGAGAGACATGAAACATGTGCTACTGGTCTAGCCGTTTCTTAATTCCTCTAACCCGGATCCCAGGCCAGACTGAGGCACACAGTGGTAATAACATAAATCCAGGCCAATTTCTTGTCAAGGAAATCCTCTTCCTCTGAAAACACCAGGGTTAGGACACCAGCACACTCCATATTCTCTTCTCCAACTTGACTCTGTGCCAGCCACTCCTGTCTACATGTGTCCAGGGAGCATTTCAAGTGACCAGAAAAATCTAACCCATTTCACAAATATCATTGTGGGTGACTATAAACACAAGTTTAAACAAAACTTGTCTACTTTGGAACTCTGGTCTAAGCCAGAGTCCTGAAGTCTGAGTTCACCAGACAAGGAGGTTCTTTTCTGACATGAGGCTGACTTGTAGCAAATCAGAGTCCAGAATATTATTATATTATTTATAACAGTGCAAATTCTATCACAACAGGAAAAAAAGCTCAGTGTATCTGCTCAGCTATTATTTTAAAAAATTAGTAAAGAGCATACACAAATGTGGAAGATCACTATAATATTAGACTACAGAAGATGTAGACTATCTATAGACACAAAACTATAAGGCACCTGACACAGACAAGTACAAGTGGCATTGTTTTTAAGATGCTACCCACTGCTGTTTTATGGGGGTGGGGTTACATGTGTGCTTAAACACTTTCATTTTTCTATTTTCTGGTCTTAGTTCCAGTATGTTTAGGTAAACTCACAATGGAAAAAGTGAGTATTTTCTTCCCTATTAAAAAGAGTCAGGGGCTGGAGAGGTGGCTCAGAGGTTAAGAGCACTGGCTGTTCTTCCAAAGGTTCTGAGTTCAAGTCCCAGCAACCACATGGTGGCTCACAGCCATCTACATTGAGATCTGCCCGGGCATATATGTAGAGCAAATACTGTATACATAATAAATAAATAAATGTTTAAAAAAAAAAAGAGTCAGTAGTCATACACATAGATTTTGAGCTTTGCATTCTGCACGAACACCTCTCTACAGCACGGTTTTTGAGATGTAATAAACATTACATCAGAAACCACATTTAGTATCAAAGCTGCGCAGAGCAAAATTCCCATGCTCAAACTTTACAGATGGGCAAGCTGATGTTCAGATAGCCCTTCCCTGAGACCCGAAATCCCTTTCTTTCAGCTTCCTCATCTCTCAGCCAGATCCATTTTTACAAAGCAAATCCTTGCTAAAACTCAAAAAGGAAAAAGATTAAAACTACAGATTCCACTTGAATCAGACATAGGGAAACTCTTGTTCTTTTCGGCTTCTAGTTTCTGTTCTGATTTCATTTCTGTTACGTAATAAAATACTCCGACCAAAAGCAATTTGGGGGAAGGAAAGGTTTATTTCAGCTTACGATTCCAGGTAACAGTCCATCTCTAAGGGAAGTTAAGGTAGGAACTCAAAGCAGAAACTTGAAGGCAGGCCTTCTTGCTATTCTACGCAGCATTAAGTCTGTCCTAGGAACTCGTCACAGCAGAGGAAGTGTGGTAGAAAATCTGAAGGAGGATGCTGGCTTGCTGACTCCCTGCTACCTTTTGCTCAGCCAGCTTTCATACACAGTTCAGGACTACGTGCCTAAGGATTATATGGGCCACAGTTGGCTGAGGATCAGTTAACATTCAAGACAGACAGGCCCACAGGCCCATCTGATCTGGATGATTTCTCAGTGGAGGCTGTCCTCCCGGAGAACGGTGACATCAAAGAGGCCGCTAAAGCTAGGCAGGACAGAACCTGCTCACATCCAGCCACCATACGCCCTTCAAGGGGACCTGGACTCACAGTTCTAGGGTGAGATTCAGCCTGGCTTCCAAAGCCCTTTTGTTCTGAGGCCACTTCTGCTCATGTGCTGTTCTGAGGGAGCAACGGCAGCTGCAGCTGGGAGCCCTCCCATCCCTAGTAGGATAAGAAAATTCTGGAATCTACTTTGCCATGCTTCACCATGTCCTGTGCAGTATACATACGGGTTCCATCTGTACTGAGCCATGGAGCAGCCTATGTTATCCAGAACACAAGACCTTGAATGGAACTCTGGTAAAGTGGCTTGCTTAAACTAATTCTGTCATGGAAGGGGAGAGAGGTAGCACATTGAACTGTCTGAAGAGAATTAAAGCACTTTTTGGTAACAGGGTAACTTCCTCAAGAACATTTTCCTTCCTCCTTTCCTCAGAGATACTACCCGCATTTGGAAGTGGAGGGCAACTATTTTTTTATTCAACTGTTTTTAATTTTTATCTCATGCTAGGAAAGAACAGTGATCATTCCCAAAGAGGTTTTTAATGACAGTGGGAATGGCCTTGTGATCATTTCACATGGCACACTCCACCCAGGAACTGCCAGTCACCAGCATGGGAGCCTCTCTCCGTGAAAGCCAGGAGCAGGCCTCTAGGGCTTTGTATATGGGGTGAAGTCTTTGAACAACGACAACAAAAATCACAAGAGCAAAGGACCACAATTAGAGACACCTTTAGAGACAGGGAGAAATAGAGGCTCAGAATGTGAAATATTTGATCACTTTCAAATATGCTTTCAAATTTTTATACACACCCATCATTTCTCAAATCCTAGTTTTTAATGAGGAAAACCTTAGATAGAAAAAATCCCAGAAAATCTGAATGAACAATCAGGCAGGTCCTTCAAACTCGGGGACAGTTGAAAGAAGCAACACACATCTGTAATCAACATTTAATTTAACATAGTGTTGAAATATAGGAAGAAAAATGTTCTTGGTTGCAGGCAACATGCAATCTTTCCCACTAAGTCACATTTGATGCTGCATTCATCTTGTTTTAATTCATGATTCCCCTGCACCCAAGTCTTGTCTGCAGCAGAGGCTAATATAGACTGGACCATCATGCATCAGCTTGAAAGGACTTCGCTTTTTTCATGGACATCCAGCACACCTGAAGTCAGATTAATGTTGAGAGAACCAGCCTTGGTTATCAACCTCATGGGACTGAGACAGCTAGGACATTCATAAAGCACATCTCTGAGTCTATCTGTAAGGGGGAGGCCCACTCTAAAAATGGAGGACACTATACAGTCAGCTGGGGACCCAGACAGAACCAAAGCAGGAGAAGGGCACCTGGCAGTTCAGGCTTCCTCTGTGTCTCTCTGCTTCCTGGACACAATGAGTGAGCAGCTTTCTCTACCACACACTCCCATGAGCATGTTCTGGGATGTTCTAAATGTTCTGCCTCACCTTGGGCCCAAAGCAATGGAGGTATAAACATCTGACCACAACCTAAAAAGCATGACCAGTAAATCTTTGGTTTTATTTGGTATTTTGTGACAACAGCAGAGAAGATAGCTAACACAGATGCCCATACTCCAAAATACTGGTACAATATTCCTGAGAGTCCTGAGGATAGACTGAATAATTACAGAGACATGATCTCTTCTCACTTCCAGAAACTTCCTGCCACAAAATTCCGGATTCAGAAGAAAAACTCACCAGACTGCATTTATTCATGATTAACTAGAAATCTAAAGGAATGGATTCTAGAGTCTACAGGGACACAATAGAGGTACTGTCCCATACAATCCCAAAGGACAGTTCAAAAAAAAAAAAAAAACTAAGTAAGGTCTTTGAGAATCTAGTTAATAACAACAATAGTGACTTTGGATATTGGAGTCTCTGATTGTTCTCTGAATGAACTAGGACATTAATAAAGCACATCTCTGAGTCTATCTGTAAGGGGGAGGCCCACTCTAAAAATGGAGGACACTATCCAGTCAGCTGGGGACCCAGACAGAACCAAAGCAGGAGAAGGGCACCTGGCAACTGTCCCTGAGTTTGAAGAACCTGCCTGATTGTTCATTCAGAGAACAATCAGAGACTCCAATATCCAAAGTCACAGAGAGCCAGGACAGCTTTGAAAACAGGCAACCACTCCTACGATGGTACAGCCAACTCTACTTTCCTTTCCTCTCCTCTTCCCTTCTCTCCTCTCATTTTGCTTCTTTTCTTTTAACCTCAAGGGCCACTCTTTATCAATATTTCCCTCAAGGCCAGCTCTAAATACTGGTATATTACAGACTTTAAGTTCAAGGACTTTTTCGCTTTTCCATTCACAAACTACATGATCCCCACCCCCATCCCCCCTCGATTCCCTGGGTTTAAGGACTCCATATACATGGGAGTTCTGCACTCTCACAAGCATGGCTAAGGCCAACAAGTGCATTTGCCTATTTGTCAACACTGCTGGAGCAGCCCATAAGCCCTGTCTTGCCACACCTCCTGCTGCCAGTGCCTGTATCTCTCTTCCCTGGGGCTTCTTTTGTCTGCTAGAGGCTGCTGCACCTGCATACACAGCAGGTGTGGCACACTGGGACATTCACTTCCTCCAGGGTCAGTCTCCAGACTGAGGCTACAGCGGGTGATAGGCTAAGAAACTCAAGCCCTTCGTCACCTAGATGAAGCAGACCTGAGGAGCATATGTTACTCCGACTCCCATAGTCCATGGGGCATCAGGTTCCAGCAACATCCAAGGTGACTTGGTTGATTATAATTTCGCTGCCTCCTTCAGTTTACCTGATTTTCCCACTCCCACACTGGTATTTCCCGAAACACATCCCAAGTGATCTCCATATACTCAAATCTTCATCTAAAGATATTCAAATTAGTACAGAACTCTACCGATTTGCATTAAATCCCCTCCCCACCTCCTGTCTCCATGCCTCTCCCATCTCAAAGAACAGCATCAATAAACCAAACTCCCAGACAGAAACAGGGTTATCATTGATATCTGAGTTTTGGCTATTCACAAAAATTCTGGAGGCTGTGACTTTCAAGATCAACTGGCTGTTAGCCAGTTGGGTCCCTGGTGAAGGCTCTTGGTTTTGTTTAAGTATACTTGAAATGTCTCTAGGATATCTCTTCCTAGAGTATTGGTGGTGATGTTGGCCACAAGAGGGTGTATCATGCCTGTAGACATATGGGGGTGAGACCAACCAACCTCTTATGCCCAGAAGTTGAAGCATAGGAATTAGTTAACAGTCTTGTGGAACCTCTTGTTGTCTTAAAATTGTTTGAACTGCTCCAGTATCAATGAGGCATTTGAATGGTTTGTCACCTGTTTTCATGGGTTTGGATGGTAGCCTTCTGAGATGCTGGAAACCCATAAAGCCAATATTAGAGCACAGAGCAATTTTCTCTCTTCCTATTGGGGCTGAGGTCTGCCTCATTTTAAGTTTAAAGGCTTTAGTGGCTTGCCATCTTTGTCATAATGGGAGGGACAATCTCTCCTTCAATGGAAGCCCCAATGACATCAAGGACAGACTGTCTTGGGGTGGTGGCACTTCTAATGGGGGTCCCCCTTAAGGTACTCATCTTTCTAGTGTCCCTTTTTGCCACACTTAAAGCAACCCCCTTCTGTTTTTATCACTGCAGCAAAGGCCTGGGCAATGGAAGCAGCCTGGTGGGATGCTGTCCCAATATCCTGATGGATTGCTGTCCACAATCCATCTATGATAGTGTTCATCTTCAAGGCCCTTGTCAGGTAAGCCTGCACTTAGAAGTCATACCTCCCTAAATGATGTTTCTAAGAAGAAGGTCGTTGGCTTCAGGGATCAGAATTTTTCTTTCTAAGTTCATTTTAGTCCTAAGAATAAAGTCAGAGAGAGTCTCTTCCAATTTTTGGCAGAGGAAAAGCAAGGAAGAGGCAGGGTCTTGTGAGCCAGAGGATGGGGTGATTCTGTCCCAGATTTGAAGTGCACAGAGTTGCACCTAGTCGTAATATCCTGCTGGCTGGGCTGCCTGGTTGGCACCAATGGAGAAAGCTCCCTGGTGGAAAATCTCACCATAGCTCCATGTGATGTCATCAGGCCCTGAATCTGCCTGACCAAATGAAGGCATTCATCTCTGTAGACAGCCTCCCATTGTAGGAAGAGTGGGCCAGTTAGAGAGGCACAGCAAATAGCTTGCCAATCGTGGGGCATGTTTAAAGTGGTGATTTAACACTGGAGGAGGGATTTAGTGCAAGGGGCCTCCTCCTTTCTCCAGCCTGAGAAGCATAGCAATTCAGAGGCTTAGCTGCCCACCCCTGGGTGGGGAGAGGTGGACATTAACCAGAAATGCCTGGATCTCTAGACCCATGGTGGAGTCCCTGAGATGGCAGAACTGCTAGGTAACGGAAGAAAGGAGGGAGGGAGGACTGTCCTGCAGTGCAATGTAGGGAGACGAGGGAGGGTACAGGATGGATTGGTTGGGGCCAGAGCATGCTGCCGAGGCTGAAGACGCAATTGTTTGTCGAATCTCCATATGGCCTCTTCTAGGGCTATGAGGTCTAGGAATGTTTATCTTAGAGAATATCCTGAGAACAACAGGAATGTTCTCAGGATATTCATCATTATCAGAGTCATCTGATGGGGGGTAGGAGTGAAGCATCCTTTGTGGCCCCTGGCTTAGACAGACCCATGCATTGGCAGACAGCAGCTATAGTGGGAAGAACATGGAGGGAAGGCAGCTTTCTTTCCTATCTTTCTCAGTGACAGGTGAGACATATTACCTGAGTCCCTGTATTGGGGTCATAGGGATCTCCTGATACCATCCAGGGAGATGCCTCAAGGACATCTTTTCCAGAAGTAAGTGGCCTCCCTTTAGGTCAGTTTCATGCCATGAGCTTTGAGTAACGCTCATAGCCCCATAATCTGAGATTCCTTTTGATGAGATGAAGAGTTTCTCATGATAGAGAGTGTGGAACCATGAAGGTCAAAGGGGAACATTCTTGGGGACCCATCCAGCTCTACGGGGGATTCCCCAGAGTCTTAGATGCAAGCCTGTCCACAAATTTCAAAAAGCCAGCAGCCACCCAAGTGGTTTTTAACTGGCCAATGCATCACCAGATTTTTTATGAAACACATAATGGTTTCATAAAAGACCACCCTTAGAAGACACCCATATTCTATTCAAACAGAGCACTAGAAGTCTTCTACCCATGCATGCCAAAGAATGCCCTTTGCTATGTCTGATCCCTTGCAATGCCATGGAAAAACAGAAGTTACAGAGAGTAGGAAAAACAGTCTGCCAATCCTCATCATGGCGAGGCAAGATGGGAGGTGCTGATCAATGTCCCCTGGGGGGGGAGGGTAATCACTTACTTTCCTCATGTGCATCCTGGCAGTCTTCATGCCCCATGTTGGATGCCAGCTTCCATTCAGGCTTCATTGCCCCTCATGCTGCAACACAATCAGCCCACGATCATGACCAATGGAACCTGAGAGGAGAATCGAGGTGGAAACAGCCAGGAGCAGAAGAGACCTCAGGTAGCTGTGAGGGCAATGGGAATATACTCTTAGGAAAGTTTCAGTGAGACAACTAGTTTAATGGGGAAACAAAGGCTACTTAAACCTTTGAGGGGTAGGTACAGGCTTTAGGAATAAGTGTACATCATTGGCTGGGGCCAGGGTGCTAGGGATGCCTCATTTGCATAAGGAGGAATTTCAGGTGCTGCCAGACATGACCTAATAAGGGGAGAGATAGTTTAACCTGGCTACTGGGCTACATGACCTCCTCTGGGGGAACAAAAATGGGGCACAGGGTTATGTGTACCAGGATATGCAGGCCCAGGACAGTAGTGGGGGAGGGATCCTACTCCCAATCTCAGGATGTGATTTCCAGGGTTTGAGCATGCCTCAACCCCACTCTTGCTCCATGCCTGCTTCCCCCAAGTCCCACGGCTCTCTGGCCACACACAAGTACAGTGGCACTCAAAGAAGTGGAAACTAGTGAGAGAATCTTAGGCCATTAGGGTCACACCCTTGAATAGGATTGTGATACCATGGTCTCTTCCTCTTTGTGCTCTAGTTCAAGATGTGACCACTTAACCTGATGCATACTCCTGCCATGACCATCAGCCAAAGATCAAACCAATGGACCCACCCAATCTTAGACCTCAAACCTCCAAACTGTAGCTAAATACACCTCTACACTTAATATTTAGCCCCCCCCTCTCTCTCTCTGGTAATTCATTACAGTAATGCAAAGCTGATTAATACAACCTTCCTGGTCTCTGACAGTTATCACCACATTAACCATCACATGCCATGGAAGCAGCTCTTACACTAAGAATGCTAATCCAAACCTGAGAAATCCACTCCCATGACCTCATCTAAATTGAATCCCCTCTCCAAGGCTCTACCACTGTGTACCATTCAGATGAATGATAAGTTTCGAAAGAAAAGTTTGGAGAGGGTATAAATAGGCAATCTATAACATTTGATTTTCCCCTTCCTACCCATTTCCACATCTAAGTCATAACATATTCCTTGGTCTTCTTCTGAAACACACCTTGAGTTTTTTTCCGCTTTCCTTAAGCTTTTGTCTGAACTGTGTAGTAACCTCCTGTTGTCTACTCAAAGACACTCTCATCTCCACACTCACAAAGCATTCTGACTATTCTTATAAAAATCTATATCAGAAAAAAAGCCACTCCCCTGTTTAGAATACAATGATAGTTTCCCATCATAGCTTGAGCACATCCTAAACCAGGGACCCATCTCTGATCACTGCTGGATCTCACTCACACCACACTCGACTGCTCACTGTGCTGCCCTCACCCTACAGAGGCATCAGCCTCAGACCACACCTAATCATACCTCTGCCCCATAAGTATTACGTCCATGGCAGATCCCTGGCTACTCAAGTCTTCTTTGCAAAACCCTTGTCATTCTAATTCCTGAGTTCTCAAAGGTTACAGAGAAATGCCCCTGGGTTCTCATCCTCAGAAGTCAACCCAGTCCCTCTCTTTATGACACCCTGCATCTTCTTAACCATCACACATGACATCCTTTCATCTTACCCCTGTATTCTTATGTCGGTATTCTTCAACATGTAGTCAGTTTTTGACTGTCCTGGGTACTGCCATAACCTCAGCCCCTGGATAAGACACCAGAAACTCTTCCTTCTTAAAAATAAAATAAAATAGGGGTAGGCTGGCTTTGAATTCATTATATAGTTGAGACTGGCTTTGAGGTACTGACCCTCTTCCCCCAGTTCCTGGGTCCTGGGACTACAGGCATGTCACACCACCATGGGCTCTGTAGTCCTTGATTGTGTTCTAACTACATGGAAAACAGAATACTACATTTCAGAGTTATACCATGAAGAAGGTCACTGCAACATTCTCCACTTCGACCTCCAATGTTCCCATCTGTAAAGCAGCTCCTGAAGATCACCCAGATAATTGTGGGGGTAACTGCTGAATGAGGTTCCTGAAGAATTAGAACGAGAATGTGAAACTAATTGTTTCAGCTAAAACAGTTCAAGTCACTAACAGCTGCCACATCCAACTGGGTTACACACTGACTCAAATTCCCTGCCTTCCTACAGATGTTTCCAAATGTTCTCAACTTGACAACAGCAGTACGTTGGTTTATGAAAGGGCATCTGGTACAGATTTCTGTGGGAAACTCTTAACTAACCGCCCTCCCCCTCCCCAAATCTAAGTAGTTCATCTCTGTGCTAGAAAGACAAACCCAATAAGAGAATTTGAAAATTGGGATCTCATTGCCAAGGAAGTTTTATCAAATGAGAGCAGGGTGTTGAGACTGAGTTTATCAGAGTCACACTTCAGAGTCTCTTTGTGGATATGATGAATTTTGGCATTCTTTCTATAGATTTGGCTTGCTACATGATTGAGGCCTAGTAGGAGAATAAATATATATCTTTTAGCATGTTTTACTCATGATAAAGTGCACATTTATTTTTCATTCAAAATAATTGGGATTTAGAATTCAGGCATAGTCCAAATAAAGTCATTGTATTACTTGAACTCAAAAGAAAAAATAAATGTGTGGCCATTGTGATGGTTAATTTTAACTATCAACTTGGTATAATCTAGAATCACCTGGGAAGAGAGTCTCAAGACATTGCCTAGATCAGACGGACCCATGGGAGATTCTCTCAATTATGTTAATTGACATGGGAAGCCCCGCCTACAAGTGGGCGGTGCCAAGCCCTGGGTTTGGGGCCTGAATTGTGCAAGAACAAAGAACGAGGACTGAGCAGTAAAAGCCGTGTGCATTCATTTCTCCCTGCTCTTAGTTGTGGATGTCACATGAACAGCTGTTTCAAGTTCCTGCTGGAACCATACTTTTGGCTACTTTATTGAGTTCTCATATCTACCACCCTTCTCCACCCCAATCCCTTCCAAGCCCCCAATAGTAGGTAGGTGAGAAAGAAGGTTAGAGAGAAAAGTGGGCGTAGATCTCTTCAGACTACTTCCTGATGATTAAGGGTGTTGAGTTCCTCGGGGCAAATTTGATCTTCGATGACAGGATATCCAATATCTTCAATTTGTCTTTTTGCACATGACCACTTAACAAACCACAACAAACTGCAGCAGCAGGAAGAGCAGCAGCCAGCTCTTCAGAGAGTCTCTGGGCCCTCTTGAGGCTCTGACATTTATAAGAATCCCCAGAATCCCAAACAAACCATCTTCAGCTGAAAAAAAAAAAAAAACCCACACCCCTCCTAGAGCATGAGATAAATCATAGTCAGGTGCTGCTGACAATCTGAAGCAGCCCCATATTCCACACCTGGGATTAAAATAGAAACATACTCATGTAACATAACTGGGTTTTTAAAGAAAACAAAATCCAGCTGGGCGTGGTGGTCCATGCCTTTAATCCCAGCTCTCAGGACGCAGAGGCAGGTGGATCTCTGTGTGGTTAAGGCCATCCTGCTCTACAAATTGAGTCCAGGCCAGCCAAGGCTACACAGAGAAACTGTCTCAAAAATACCAGGGGAAAAGAAAGGAAAGAAAAGAAAATCCTCATTGCATCCTGCCTCCTGGATTTCCTTGCTACGACAGAATATAGCCTGGAATTGTGAACTAAAATAAACCTGCTCTCTTCTAAGTTGCATTTTTACAGGGTGTTCTATCACGACAACTAAAAGGATAATGAAAACAGCTGTCTTGTGGCAGAGTGGTCACAGAAGATTCCATATAGATTACAAATATTCCTCTTGGCCAGCCCAGTTTGGAGAGACGAAGGATAATCTCAAAGAAGCAAAGTCAAAACTGAAGGTGGAAAAAGCCTTTGGCTTTTAGTGGATCAGATCGACAGCACCAGTTTGTATGGTTCCTGGCTAGTAGCCATTCTATTATAAAGTGTTAAGGGAGGAAATGTGGGAAAAGGAGACTGGTCCTGTGAATTTCATGTATACTAGAGTTAAATGGTGACAAGCAAATCTGCACACTGTACACATTCCCACAGTGATTGCTGCCCACAGTAATTCAGACACAGGCATTCAACAGTATCAGCAGATAGGCTCCCCCTCCCATCCTTTGGGTGGGCATTTCTGGGATGGATTCTGATGCCTTGTCCTGCCTCCCTATTCATTGTCCTTATTCTCCTCACTGCATCCTCTTGTGAGCACCTTCCTCCAAGTCTATCTCCCAGTTTTCCAAGGAACCTAATGAAGACACCATTCACTGGAGTTTCTAGATGACTTCAAATGTTCACTTTTTCATGGAAGAGGGGACAGAAAGATTGTAATCACTGAGGTTGGAGGGGACTGCTACCAAGCTGTGTTTTTCTGAATATGACAGGGCCATTTTACACATGAATTCACAGTGGCTGTGGACGCTGGCACGAGAGCAAACCAGTCAACGTTCAGGTGTGAGTGAGAAGGGGTTCACAAACCCCAGCCTTAGCTGAGGAACTATTGGGAATGAATGGCTGCTAGGAAGGAAAGTCAAAGGAAAAGAATGCAGCCACTGTTAGGTTGCCCGTAGTCCAATAAATACCCTACGCCCTGATGTGTACTAATAGCAATAACTGGATTCGGTTTTAAAAAAAAAAAAAAAAGAGGGCTTAAAAAAGAGGACATGAAATTAGGTAGGAACCATGATGAGGGGTCTCAGAGAAGTAGGGAGAGAGTGGGGAGGAGATATGATCAAAATACATTATATACATGTATCAAACTATCACAGAATCTATTTTAAATGTTTCCCTTCTCTATCTCATGTAGTGCCTTTTCCCAGTAACTGAAGAAATTTCACATTGCTCATTTGTACTTTTTAAAAAGCGTCAGAGTTACTAATGAAGAAAAAATAAAAAAAGAAAAGAAAGGATTGTTTTTCTCATTTGAGAAGTTTAAGAAGGCGAGGTTCAGAGATAAAAACAGGCTAAGCAAGGTCACAGGGGCTGTGACTGTGACACTGTCACCCACTGAGCTGAGCACCAAGTCTTTCTCTGTAGCCAATGCTACTCCTCTCTGCTGCTTGTCTTCTTGTCTCCTCAGCAGCCTACTTCCAGTGGCCCCACAAGAGTTAGTGCTACTCTCACTAAGTCTAGGAAAATGAACACTCCCTTTGAGCTCTTATAGGGGAAATCTTGGGTCTTGCTATTTGTATTAGTAAATGTTGTTCAATGAAAAAGAAGTAGATTTGTAGGTAAATTAATTGTTATATGGATGAACAGATGAATAGATACATACACATACATACATACATACATACATACATACATACATACATACAACACACACATTGTTGTGTGACAAGATTCCTGGGGAGACACAACACACATGTCTACTCATCCCAGACAGACAGCCTCTGAAAGACTATTTATGCTACCAAAATCCAACTTGGTAAACTGAGTTTCATTGACTGGCTAGTTTTATGTCAACTTGAAACAAACTAGAGTCATTTGAGATAGGAGGACTTCAATTGAGAAAATGTCCCCTTAAGATCAGGCTGTAGGCACACCTGTAGGGCATTTTCATAATTAGTGATTGTCTGTGAGAGGGCTCAGTTCGTCATGGATGGTGCCATCTCTGGGCCAGTGGTCCCAGATTCTGTAAGAAATCAGGCAGAGCAAGCCATGAGGAACAAGTCAGTAAGCAGCATCCCTCCTATGCATCGGCTTCTGCCTCCAGCTTCCCGCCATGTTTGAGGTTCCTGTCTTGCTTCAATGATAGACAATAATGTGGAAGTTTAAGCAAAATAAACCTTTTTCTCCCCATCATGCTTTTGGTCAAGTGGTGTTTATCACATCAATAAAACCCTGAGTAAGACAATAGGTGAGAGTTTATTCAGAGGAGCAGAATCACTCAAAGACAGCTGCCCACCACAGCTGGAACCTGGAACATACTACATAGCCTACAAGCATCTCAACAGGTTGGAGCTTGTCCGTTGCAAGTGCCTCATTTAGTTTAAACCTCTTCCAGGCAGCTCTTCTTCCTGGTGGCTGATCTAGTCTCAGAGTCTTCTTTGCAGCTTGGCTTGTGTGAGAGCAACTCTCGGCAGCTTTATTGCTTACTCTTGGAGGAGGGGCCTAGGGAATCTAGTCAGTTTCAGGAGCTTCCTGAAGCTATTTTGAGTTGTTTATTGTTTATCTTCCGGCTTAATTAAGGAGCTTTCCTACAGGATGGAATTTTTCAACCTTGAAAGAAACTTATTATACAACACATACACAGAATAGTAAGTAGAATTGGCTTACGTATTTCTTGAGCTTTGAGAAGTCCCAAGTCTTCTGGAAGCACCAGAGAATCAGTCACTGTATAGGTTCAGTCCAAATATAAAGGCCAAAAATTTTTATAGAGTTCTAGTCCAAAATCCTGAAAGCTCCAAAGCAGAGAGCCCAAGCACCATCTTATAAATAAAAATAAAAATAAAATCTTTAAAGCCTAGTATCTCAGGATCCATGTGAAGCTATTTTCAGGGTCAAAGGATATGTACCTCCCTCTGACACCTTAATCTTCCCATCAAATGACCTATACAAAGCATCTTTTCACTCCCCAGGTCAGAGGTCACATTCCACCCTGCTTGATCACCCTAACCTACCATCTTTGTAGGACCAGGGTGGCACAGCTGCATCCTTCTCAAGTCAGAGATCACAAGACCTTCTGTGGTAGACACTTGAATTGCTCCCTTGAACCTCTGATGAGGCCACACAACTGCTGACCTTGGTGACCCATCACCCTCTCTTTCAGATCACACAGAGCACCTGTTCATGAGGTCAAAGGCCATTGCTTTCCCTATGCAGGCTTAGACCATCTCTACATACCCAAGGGCCGGTGATGGTTTGGAATACAAGCAAATCGACCCCAAACCAACAAAGCTTCATTAACAAAAACCAGGTATTCAAATTCCCACATGACACAGGTGGGTCAGGCTTGTAGCAAGGGTCACAACCAAGAAAACAGAAGCAAAAAGTCCAATCTCATAACAATAGTATCCAGTGACAAGTTAACTTAGGAGAAATTCCAAAGAAATCAGATGAACAATTAAATATGTTGAAATAACTCAAAGAAGACATAAATAAATGCCTGAAAGAAATTAAAGAGGATAGATATAGACTGATTGAATTCCAAGAAAACATTTTAAAAAAACCAACTGAATGAGATAAGGAAGGTAATTCAGGGTATGAAAATAGAACTCAAGAGAAACACTGAAGAAAAATCAAAATGAAATGAAGCTAAAAATTAAAACTTCAATAAATCCAATAAAAAACACAACAGAAAATTTCACCAATAGAATGGATCATGTACAATATAAATATCTGGGCTCCAACACAAGGTAGAGAACTTAGGTCATTTAATCAAAGAAATGGAA
Organism: Lophiomys imhausi; assembly: GCA_907164525.1. NCBI lineage: Eukaryota > Metazoa > Chordata > Mammalia > Rodentia > Muridae > Lophiomys > Lophiomys imhausi. Next base: position 2,073,248 of record CAJQZJ010032284.1, read on the forward strand.
AAATATTTTAATGTATTCCTGGACACTATAAAAAGAACAAATCTTTGAATTATGAGCATAGAAGTAGAAAACTTCCATGTAAAGGCATATGAAATATTTTCTATGAAATCGCGAAAGAAAGTTTCCTGAGTCTAGAAAAAGAGATGCCAATCTGATTCCAGAAGTAGATAGAACACCACGTAGGCAAGAAAATACCTCACACTGTATTGTTAAAATGCTAAATATACTGAACAAATTAAGAGTCTTGAAAGTAAGAGAAAAGGACCAGGTTAGATATAAAGGCAGGACCATCAGGTTAAGATCTAACTTTTCAATGAAAACTTCAAAAGCCAGAAGGGCTTACAGGGATGTATTTGAAGTTCTGAAAGACCACAGATACAAACCCAGACTAATATACCTAGCAAAACTACCAATCATAATTGAAGGAGAAAGAAAAATTTTCCATGAAAACAGCAGGCTAAAAGAATTTATGGCACTACGGGGGGCCAAGATGGTGGCGAACTGCACAGACGCATTTTGAATGTGGGAGAGAAGAGCCATAGATAACACAGAGCTGTTGGACACTGTGCAAAAACTGGAGGGTCTGGCCCCTCCGGGAACACTCACAGCTCCCAAGGGACTGTTAAAAGTCCCAGGGCAAGGCTCTCCCTCCATCTCTTTTAGACACGGAAGCCATTAAATCCGGGATTCGGGAACTCCCATTTGGAGAGGCGCCTGGTAAGATCGATGCCAACACACAGAAGGCAGAATCAAAGGCCACATGCGATGGCCCACTAGCCTACTGGGCTTCCCACACCTCAGGAAGACCTTATAACTACTTAGGAAACTTTGCAGAACAGTTGAAGTCTTAACAAGGAAGAAATAGGGCGCTTGGCGGGTGATCCGCAGCCGCTCCAGCCGGAGTGGGAGGCCGGCGGGCAAAGCAGTCGGGATGGGAAGTGGGCGCAGGTGGGCGGGGCTGGAGCCCGGGGCACCCACGGCAAAGCAGCTAGGGAAGGAGTCCGGCTCAGTTGGCGGGAGGGGCCGAAGCCCCACGCACCCACGGCAAAGCAGCTAGGGCTGGAGGCTGGCTCAGGCAGCGGGAGGGGCCGAAGCTCTGCCCACCCATGGCAGTGCAGATAGGGAGGGAAGCGGCCAGCCCTGTGGCGGAGAAGCCTAGTGGGTAACCAGAAGCCAGGGGACCATAGCTGTATTCTGGTAAACCCAGACATATTAGGTGAGGAGCCGGGCCCTGTCAGCCTCCGTGACGACAAACAAAGCCCACAAAATCTGTGCCTGGGCAAACAGGTCCATACCATCAGAAAAATTACAGGCTGATCACTCAGTGTGCAACATAGAGAAGTCTGAACTGGGAGCAGAGAAACAATCCCGGACCATTACTCACTACCTGGGAATAGGCTACACCAGCTCACAGCAATTCAGGCTATTAAAACCACAGTGACCCTGAGATCACCCTGTAAGCAACAACAGATAGCCAAGCATTTCGACTCCTTTACCAAAGCATCCCCTGTGGATCCAAGCACAGAAAACGACAAGAACAGACAGCTAAACACACCCACAGGGCCAAAGGTCCAAGAAAAAATAAAAATCAAGGAAATATGACTCCAACAAAGCAGAATTATCCTAGCTCATCCAATTCGGATGACTTCACACCAACAGTAACACATGAAAATGATGACAATTCTGCATTATGGAAAGTGATAGAGTCCCCTTCAAGAAGAACTTAAATCTATGAAGGAATTCAAAGAAGCCACAATCTTACAAGCCAAAACAATGAACAACACCATTAAAGAACTCCAAGCCATATTGACAGAGCTTGAACAGGAAAAGGACAAAGCAAGGAAAGATTTTCAGACAAAAACAAGCAAGCTGGAGAAGGAAATGTACAAAACGAACAATACCATACAAGACATGAAAATAGAAATAGAAACAATAAAGAAAACACAGTCAGAGCTAAAAGAGGAAGTGGAGAACCAAGGGAAGAGAACAGGAACTACGGATGTGAGTATCAACAATAGGATGCAAGAGATGGAAGACAGGATCTCAGGCATGGAAGATTCAATGGAAGAAATCAGTACAACATCCAAAGAAAATGAGAAGGCTAAAAAAATCTCTCACCCACAACATCCAAGAAATCAAGGACTCAATGAAAAGATGGAACCTAAGAATCATAGGCATAGAGGAAAGAGAAGACTCCCGACTCCAAGGTCCAGGAAATATCTTCAACAAAGTCATAGAAGAAAATTTCCGAAACCTGAAAAAAGAGATGCCAATAAAAATCCTAGAGGCTTACAGAACACCAAACAGATTAGATCAGAAAAGAAACTCCTCTCGCCACATAATAATTGAAACACCAAATGTACAGAACAAAGAAAGAATATTAAAAGCTGTAAGAGAAAAAGGTCAAGTCACATACAATGGCAGACCCATCAGAATTACACCAGACTTCTCCTCAGAAACTTTAAAAGCTAGAAGGGCCTGGACAGATATCCTACAAGTCCTGAGAGATCATAGGTGCCCAGCCAGACTACTATACCCAGCAAAACTCTCTATCAACATAGATGGAGAAAACAAGATATTCCATGACAAAATCAAATTTATTAAACAATATCTCCCCACAAACCCAGCCCTACAGAAAATCCTAGAAGGAAAATTCCATCCCAGAGAAGAAAACTTCACCCAAGGAAACATAGGGAATAGAAAACCCCTCAGCAACTAAACCAAAAGAGACACAGGACCATCACCTATACCAAACAAATGGGAAACAACAGCCCCAGGTCACTAATATCCATCAACATCAATGGTCTCAACTCCCCAATAAAAAGACACAGGTTTACAGAGTGGATCCGCAAGCAAGAGCCGTCCTTTTGCTGCATACAAGAAACACATCTCACTACCAAAGATAGACACTACCTCAGAGTAAAGGGCTGGGAAAAGGTTTTCCAAGCAAATGGACCAAGGAAGCAAGCTGGAGTAGCCATCCTAATATCAAACAAAACAGACTTCCAACTGAAGTTAATGAAAAAAGACAAAGAAGGGCATTATATACTCATTAAAGGGAATATTCATCAAGAGGAAATCTCAATACTGAACATCTATGCCCCAAATACAAAGGCACCTACTTTTGTAAAAGAAACACTTTTAAATCTTAAATCGCATGTCGATCACAACACATTAGTAGTGGGAGACTTCAACACCCCACTCACAACAATGGAAAGATCATCAAGACTGAGGCCAAACAGAGAAATATTGAGTCTAACAGAGATCATGAAACAAATGGACCTAACAGATATCTACAGAACGTTTCACCCAAACACAAAGGAATACACCTTTTTCTCAGCATCCCACGGAACCTTCTCCAAAATCGACCACATAGTTGGACACAAAGATAGTCTCAATAGATACAAGAAAATTGAAATAACACCTTGTATCTTATCAGACCACCACGGAATAAAGCTGGTCTTCACAGCAAAAGAATCAACAGAAAGCCTACACACATATGGAAATTGAACAGCTCCTTACTGGATGACCACGGGGTCAGGGAAGAAATAAAGAAGGAAATCAAAGACTTCTTAAAATCCAACGACAATGAAGACACAACATACCCAAACCTATGGGATACAATGAAAGCTGTGCTACGAGGAAAGTTCATAGCACTAAGTGCTTTCAAAAAGAAAATTGTGACAGCTCATATTAGTGAATTAACAGCTAAGCTGGGTGAATTGGAAAAAAAAAGAAGCAAACACGCCCAAGAGGAGCAGAAGGCAGGAAATCATGAAACTTAGGGCTGAAATCAACAACTTAGAATCAAAAAGAACTATACAAAGAATCAATGAAACCAAGAGTTGATTCTTCGAGAAAATCAACAAAATAGACAGACCCCTAGCCAAATTAACTAAAAGGCAAAGAGAAAGAACCCAAATCAACAAAATCAGAAATGAAAAGGGAGAAATAACAACAGACATTGAGGAGATCCAGAAAATATTTGGGTCCTAATTTAAAAATCTATACTCCACCACATTTGAAAACCTAAGCGAAATGGACAATTTCCTCGATAAATTCCACCTACCAAAACTAAATCAAAATCAGATTAACAGCTTAAACAGCCCAATAACCCCTAAGGAAATAGAAACAGTCATTAATAATCTCCCAACCAAAAAGGCCCAGGGCCAGATGACTTTAGCACGGAATTCTACCGGACCTTCAAAGAGGAACTAACACCATTACTCTTCAAACTCTTCCACCACATAGAAACAGAAAGAACACTGCCAAACTCATTCTATGAGGCCACTGTCATTCTGATTCCTAAACCACACAAAGACCCAACAAAGAAAGAGAACTTCAGACCAATCTCCCTCATGAACATAGATGCAAAGATACTTAATAAAATACTAGCAAACCGAATTCAAGAACACATCAAAAATATCATACACCATGATCAAGTAGGCTTCATCCCAGGAATGCAGGGATGGTTCAATATACGAAAGTCTATCAATGTAATTCACCATATAAACAAGATGAAAGAAAAAAACCACATGATAATCTCGCTGGATGCAGAAAAAGCATTTGACAAAATCCAACACCCCTTCATGCTAAAAGTTCTGGAGAGAATGGGCATACAAGGACCATACCTAGAAATAATAAAGGCAATATACAGCAAGCCAGTGGCCAACATCAAATTAAATGGAGAGAAGCTTGAAGCATTTCCTCTAAACTCAGGGACAAGACAAGGATGTCCACTTTCACCATATCTCTTCAATATAGTACTTGAAGTCCTTGCTAGAGAAATAAGACAACTAAAGGAAATCAAAGGGATAAACATTGGAAATGAAGAAGTCAAATTATCCCTATTCGCAGATGACATGTTAGTAAACATAAGTGACCCCAAAAACTCCACCAAAGAACTCTTACAGCTGATAAACAACTTCAGCAAGGTGGCTGGATACAAAATTAACTCAAAAAAATCAGAAGCCCTTCTTTATACAACAAACAAGCATACCGAGAAAGAAATAAGGGAAACAACCCCCTTCACAATAGCCACAAACAATATAAAATACCTGGGGGTAACTCTAACCAAGCAAGTAAAGGACCTATACAACAAGAACTTCAAGCCCCTGAAGAAAGAAATTGAAGAGGCATTTAGAAGATGGAAAGATCTCCCATGCTCATGGATAGGTAGGATCTACATAATAAAAATGGCTATTCTACCAAAATCAATATATAGATTCAATGCAATTCCTATCAAAATACCAACACAATTCTTTATAGACCTGGAAAAAGCTATACTCAACTTCATATGGAACAACAAAAAGCCCAGAATAGCTAAATCAATCCTGTACAATAAAAAAGCATCTGGAGGTATTACCATCCCAGATTTCAAGCTGTACTACAGAGCAATAATAATAAAAACAGCATGGTACTGGTATAGAAACAGACCAGTGGATCAATGGAATCGAATTGAAGACCCAAACATGGATCCACACACCTATGGCCAACTAATCTTTGACAAAGAAGCCAAAACCACTCAATGGAAGAAGGACAGCATCTTCAACAAATGTCCACTTGCAAAAGAATGAAATTAGACCCATACCTATCACCTTGTACAAAACTTAATTCCAAGTGGATCAAAGACCTTAACATAAGGCCGGCCACACTAAAGATACTAGAAGAAAAAGTAGGAGAAACCCTCGAACTCATTGGCACAGGTGACAACTTCCTGAACAGAACACCAACAGCTCAGGACCTGATATCAACAATCAATAAATGGGACCTCATGAAACTGAAAAGCTTCTGTAAGGCAAAAGACACTGTCATTCGAACAAAACGGCAACCAACAGACTGGGAGAAAATCTTCACCAACCCCACATCTGATAGAGGGCTATTATCTAAAATCTACAAAGAACTCAAGAAACTAAATGCCAAGAAACCAAATAATCCAATCAAAAAATGGGAGACGGAGCTAAATAGACAATTCACAAAGGAGGAATCCCTAATGGCCGAGAGACACCTGAAGAAATGCTCAACATCCTTAATCATCAGAGAAATGCAATTCAAGACGACCCTGAGATTCCATCTAACACCTGTCAGAATGGCTAAGATAAAGAGCTCAAATGACAGCACATTCTGGTGAGGGTGTGGAGAAAGGGGAACCCTACTCCATTGCTGGTGGGAGTGCAGGCTTGTGCAACCACTGTGGAGGTCTGTCTGGAGATATCTTAGAAACCTTGGAATAACTTTGCCTCAGGACCCAGCCATACCACTTCTGGGTATACACCCAAAGGACACCTCACGGAGACATAGGGAAGTCTCCTCATCTATGTTCATAGCAGCCTTATTTGTAATAGCTAGAAACTGGAAACAACCCAGATGTCCCTCAACTGAAGAATGGATTAAAAAATTGTGGTACATCTATACAATGGAATATTACTCAGCTATAAGAAACAATGAAATCATGCAATTTGCAACCAAATGGATGGATCTAGAGAAGCTCATCCTGAGTGAGCTAACCCAGACTCAGAAGGATGCACACGGCATCTATTCACTTATAGTAGGATTTTAGCTATATCGTACAGGATATCTGTACTACAACCAACACACCAAAAGGAACATGGACATAAACTTTTTTTTTCATTTCTTTTTCTTTTTCCTTTTCCTTTTTTTTTCTTTTTCTTTTTCCTCTCTTTTTTTGTTGTTGTTCTTTGTTTTTCTGGGTTTGTGTGTCTGTTGGTCTTTTTTTTAGTTTTCCCCCCGTAGCAAGGAGACACCTTTCACTGGCAGTACTGCCTCATAGGCCCCCGGTGTATGAACAGGCTCTTGGCCCTCATATGACTCCTGATCTGTGGTGAGAGACTGTTATGCAGGGACACTCCACCCCAGAGGATCAAGACGGAAGGGTCAGGGGGTAGAGCATGGGAGGGTGGGGCTGGGAAGCGGGAAAAGAGGACAATATGTTAAGGATGTAACCTGTAGCAAAAAACAAATAAATTTATTAATTAAAAAAAAGCAGGTAACAACGTTAAAACACTGTAAATAAAATAAAGGATACAGCCATTCAACCTGGTTTTATAAACCTCCAAGTGTCGAAAAAATGTAGAGCTAAGGTAAAATACATGAGAAATGTGGTGTTAACCCATGCCTTTATCTTCAGCAGAGACGGGAGGAGCACCATAGAGTTAGTGGACTTATAAATTCTAGAGTTACATGGAACAGGGTGGTGAGGGTGCACACCCTTAATCCCATCATTCAAGAAGAGTACACCCTTAACCCCAACACACTAGAGACAGAAACAGGCAGATCTCAGAGCTCAAGGTCAGCCTGATACAAAACATACTCTAAATAGAGAAAAACTTCGATCCAGGAGTGGTGGAACACATCTTTAATCCCTTCAGATGGGAACCACAGGTCTCTGATCCCAATAATTAGAATGCAGAGACACACACATAGGATTTGGAAGGACCTAAGTTTAAAAGCTACTTACAAAAGGCCCACTCAATACAAACAAATTGTCCTTCGAGATCTCAAAATATATACACTAAAGCTGGTTTAGCTCCAAAATAACAAAATAATTTCTTCCTTAAACCAGATTGAAAGATAACACTTTATATATTGTCAAAAAACCAAATTTGCTTCAGGAGAAATATTACCTACCCCCCCCCAAAAAAAAGACGGTGATTGTCCCTGAGTGAGGATTAGGGCAGGGCTCTGTTCTTATCTTTCCAGGAGAATCAAAGCATCCATTCAAGGAACCCAGGGACAACTGGACAACGGAAACCTCAGCAGAAAACAGAATCAGACACCAAAAGAAGACGAGTGACCCATATGATTCAGCCTGACAGACTCCCTTAATAGCTGTCTCCATCAAAAGCCTACAACCACAACAACTCAATATCGCTAAGACCGTTCATCTCTACACAATGCCCCAGCCAGAACCTCAGTAAAGCCTGGAAGTTCAGCTTCTGCCTACAAACTCCTTAGGACATCTAAACAGCTGAGAACAGAAGGACTGAACATAAAAGGATTGTACTAACATTTTTAACCATTTTTCCAATTTGGTTCGGGCCCCAAACAGGTTTAGTACGACCCAAATCAGCAGGAAGTCATTTTAAGAGAGCGATGTCCCATACCCAGAGGGTGGGGAGGGTGTTTCTCCGCCCCCCCCCCCCTTTTGGTTATTTGAAGGACAACTGAAAACTCTGTTATTTAGGGGAAGAGATTACAAGTTGTTAAATGGTCCTGTTTAATGGGTTTTGGAGGTTAGACCCAGGGTATTCCTTCTTTCCCTTTTCTGTATCCTTCTTTATCTCCTATGTAGGAATGCACGGACTTGAGAAAAATTGAGACATAGACATAGCACAGGAAGGACCAAGAAGAAGGGTCAGATTATTGAATATGCCCTTATACCTTTGTATATTGATACAAAATTAGTAGTATATTTGGCTAAAGTGGTATTGCCCATTGTTTATTGTGCAAAAATAAGATTGTATTGGACTACGTCAGTATTGATATTTGTATATTGATACAAAATTAAGATTATAGTTGGCCACAATAGTATTGACCCTTGTATATGGACGCAATATTAAGATTGTATTGGGCCACATAGGCATTGATCTTTGTATATTGATACAAAATTAAGAGTATATTTAGCCACATTTGAATAGATCTTTGTATATTGATACAAAATTAAAGGTAACACTTCCTAATGGTATCGTACCTAGAGATACTTAAAAATGAAATGTGAAGCCCTGGCCTCTTGATACCAACTGTCTTAAACTGTTTAGGATAGTTAAGAAAAACAAACTCCTAGTCATGCATGCATGTCACCTTGTTAGCTACTATGACAGTCTATCACAGATATTCTCTAAGCTACTCAGTAATCAAGTTGTTAAGAGACAAGCAACATTTGCTTATCTAAATACAAGAGATAGATAGGGCATCTTCAAAAACCCCAAGAGATCTGCAGATTATGGCATTTAAAGATGTTTTCTTAAATTAAGATTTCTTTTGATATCGAGACATGCCAGCTCCTGACAGCACCCCCTATTCTACTCCAAGTAGAAGATAAGCATCGAAGAATCTCCAGTGTGAGATGGTTGAATTAGTGGCAAGCCTATCTCTTGGCATGTAAAAACTCCTGGCTTCAACTGCAGACAGACTGCTGTCCAAAAAGGACAAAACTTGGTAGCAGTGAAGTCGACAGCCTAACTCTGCCAAGACAGGGTAGGTTAGTCCTTCATAATCCCTGCTCTACAATAAATGTCTGTCAGAGAAACAGGACCAAAAGGCTGAAGACTGATGCTGGAATGTATGGAGAGAACATGGAAACTGTCCAGGTAGTCACTGGTTTGTCATTTCTTAGTATTGGAAGCTGCAGGCCCTGCACTTCCTATATAATCAGATATATTTATCCTTCTGAGCTCTCTGAGGTAGTTGAAGAATAGACAGCTTGAGTCTCATAGCTAAATTTTGAGTTGTTTAGGAATCAAGAGGGTGTTCTAGATCTAAGAAGATGGTTATAATAGTTATGCAAGTTAGTATGAAAGCTAAGTCAGTTATAGAACTTTAAACTCATGGAGATGGTTAGAAGGTAGAAGGTTAAAGTCAGGGGCCAAATATGTATGAACTGGACATTGGGAAGGTATACTGGGCCATTTAACTCTCATAAATGTGGCATATTTAATTCTGCTGTTTTGTATAGAATTTACTGTTATAAGAGAAAGAACCATTTGTTGGATTGAAAAGGGGAGCTGTTGGGGGCGAAGAGGGTGGAAGGGTGGGAGAGGAAGGGGGAATAGGGAAGGGTTTGTGACTGAGATGTAACTTGAAGAAAAAAAATAAAGTACTTATATAAAAAGAAAAAAAGAAATAATCCTTAGTAAAATAAGATAGCAAGCTTAACATAAAGCACATATTCAGGAAATTTTAAGAAAAGAAAAACTTCAAAAGCATTAAAATACATCTTACAAAAATATCAGTGATTAAATGTTAGTGAAAGTTTAGAATCTAGAAATATATGCCAATATTTCTATGTAAACAAATGACTATTTTATGATGTATAAACACTCAGCTAAAATAAAATAAGAATTTATTCAATTCAAAAAAAAAGAATTTATGGAACTACAAGAGATATTGAAGTTAGCCTTACAGAGGATATTGAAAAGAATATTATGGACTGAGTGAAAGAAAAACACATCCAAGGGCTACAAAGGGGAGTGGGAATGGTGCAAGGGAAGTGGCTTTTCAAAACAAGGACACTGCACAATCAACAAAATGGCAGGAATTTTAAACACCCTGGAATAATATCTCTTAATATTAACAGTCTCAATTAAAAGATGCAGGATGGAAGATTGAATTACAAAACATTTTTTTTTGCTCTCGACAAAAACATATACCTCATCATGAAAGATAGATATTATCTGGAAATCAGCCTAGGTCTCCATCAGCTCGTGAGTGGATAATGAAAATGTGATACATTAAAAGAATAGACTTCTAGTCTACTAAAGAAAAAAGAAAACAACAGAAAAGTAGATAGAACTGGAAAAAAAAATTATACTGAATGAGGTTACCCAGCCTTCAAAAGAGAAATGCCATGTGTTCTCTCTCATATATGGATCTTAGCTTTGAAAAAAATTTTTGTATTTGACATGGAATATCTGTAGAAGCTAGAAAGTGTTCTTGAGAAGAGAAATGCCTGAAGGGGGAAGCATAAAATAGGACTCACGTGAAATGAAAGCGGAGGGGAGAAATACAGGGGTGGTAAGGCTTAAACAACAAAAGGAAAAAAAGTAAAAGAAGTGGGAGGGTGAGCCACAATTAAGGTTGTAGGAAGACATATGGAAAATTACTGCTCTATACCCCTATTTTGTTGTTTTGAAAGCATTTGAATGAAGATACACTACATGGGTGGATAATGCCATGAATGTTCAAATGACACTCTCGGTACCAGATATGGAATGCTTCTGTGAAAGCTGCTGGTCAGAAAGAATCCAGAGGCCCTGAAAATGATGCAAATTATTGACATTATCTATCTGAACTAGATGGTAAGGTTTTATAGCTGAAGATACCACACATCTTGGTTGAGGGATTTAAAGAAATAAAGGTAGAACTATTAGAAGTTCCTTCTCTGTTCCCTCGAGTACATTGTGACAAGATGGGCTATGTTGGCTGCTGGAGGAGAAACTTCAACAATCTTATGCAACAGTGAATCTTACAAGCTACAGTACCAACCTGCCAGGCCAGATGCGCCCTCTGGTACAGCAGTGGCATAGTTGTTGTGACAATGCCAACCTCTCTCTGAGTGGATTTGAGACCCACTACAAAGGAGGAAATTCATACCCATTAGTTTATGGTCAAAATACACAAATTTGGTCAAAAGCCCATAACTGGGGAGGTCACAGTCCCTAGAGAGTAACCCACCATTGTTTTGCTAATTTGACATGACATCAAACTGCCTTCTAAATATTTATGCTTATAGACAAATGCTACTCTTAGCCTTGATCAGAGAAGCATCTGTTCGCAGTAAATGACAATGAAAGCAGAGATTCACAGCTGCTCAAGGTGCTGGGATTTAGTGACTGTTGTATGCTCAGCCCCAAACAAAGCATTTGCATCACCACCTCTAAGGCTCAGGGAATGTCTCAGAAGAGGAGGTAGGAGAAAATGTAAGATAGGGGTGACAGGGAGAGGGGTAGTAAATCCCTAACTTCTGGGCACAACGCCATCATTGAAATCATGAACTCAAGGCCACTGAAGTTGCCTACACTGGGCCTGCATGAGACTGAGCCTGTCACTGGTCAGTCATGGGTTGGGGAGGGGCTTATGGGGCTCTACCCCTCCCTGGTAACTACTGACTATGGATGCTGGGAGAATCATTGTCTCTAGTTGTGTACCCACTAGGAAGCCTGCCAGGCTCTCGAAGACCATTCCACACCTATGGTTATATGAATAACCTCAGGAAGTCACAAAACAAAAGGACTCAATGTGGGAAGAGGGTGAGTTGATGGTGGGAGGGAGATAAAGAGAGGGAGGAGGTGAGAGTATCAATGCACTATATTCATATATGCAATTGTCATGAAATATTTAGTTAATAAAGAAACAGAAGACTCAAATTTCAATTCAAGTCTGAAATCAGGAGGAGACCAAGCCCATTGCTAGCAGTCCAATAGGAGAAGTCCCTGTTCCTTGGCTTTTTGTTGCATACAGGCCTTCAGGTGATTAGGTGAGGCCTACCACACTGAGGAGGATCACACTGCTTACCTCACTCTACCCAGGCAAACGTTAACCTCATCCAAACACTCCTTTTCGTGGTCACTTATGATAACATTTGACCAATTATCTGGGCACCATCAGGCCCAGTCATGTTGACACACATGCTGCCCTGCCCTGTTTAGCTCATATTCAGAACTGCACATCTGCCTCTCAGCTGGTGAACTAGTGACTTACACGTTCAAGCATTTCTCAGTCGGCTCTTCTGACCTCTTACCTGCCTGACCCCTGTTAAATCTGTGAGTCCCTTAAACCTCTTCATCTCCTCTGTACCAGAAAAAGTAGCGTCATATGCAAGTTAAGTCCTGTTTAACAGCACTTCCTGGGTGGATAGATGCGTGCATGCATGGAGGGTGGGTGGACGACGGATAGTGGGTGGATAGGTGGATGGATGGATGGATGGATGGATGGATGGATGGATGGATGGATTGAATTTCCTAGAATAATGTGATACTGGTCACAGGACAAACTGACTAGAGACATCCTGCCAACTCTGGAATGGGATCAGAGAAAAATCAAAGCTTCAGAAAAATAAAATTCAAGCCTGTACTTTCACTAAGTAATTAATGGTTCCTTCCAGAATCATAAGCAAATATTAAATATACCAGAATTGCTGATAAATAACATATGGCTGGTAGTGGCTGCCATATGAATGGTTTCTCACAGAAAAGGTAACGTGTGGGAACCCCTTCTAACCTCTGTGTGTTTCTCATTGCTGAAGTTGTCATGTCATAGTTGATGTGAAGACTTGAGTTGTGTAGTTAACTGCATTTGGCAGTCCCATTTTGTCATAAGAATGCCAGTATAGTATTTCAGTTAATATAACCCTGCAGCTCCTCTGCCAAATATGTCACACAGATTCCACATGACAAAGAAATGATTCTAGAAACTTCTGTAACTTAATTCTCATGTAGACTAGAGTAGGAAACCAGGTTTCATACCTTTGGAGTCAAGCTCAGGGGTCCCAAAGCGTACAAAGTATATTCAGAGGATACTTTACAATGTTATGGCAAAGTTATAATAAACTCCTAGATAAGAAACACTTTTGCAAAGGGCAAAGTCAGGATATCTTTTAGAATCTTTTTTTACCATTACTTTTCGTGATGGGCAATCCCTGGTGGTCAGAATCTGAGAGGTCTCATAACTAACCTAGAAAAATTTCTGAGCAGTCTTTACAAATTCATATTTCATAGCTTGAACATACAGCACATCTCAGAGGGAAGTAGAAAAAAAACCCAGCTTCTATCGATGCTTCTTATCAATAATGATAAATAGAGAATGATGCACAGCAAAGGCAAGAGCCGGCCAGAACCTGCTGAATGAGGAAGCGCAGAGTATCCTTCCTTGGAAAAGTCCTGGAGAAAATCAGAAAAATCCTCAAACCATCAGTGCAGCGGCTGCCCAACAGCCATAAAGGATGACCCCCAGTGACCTCACCTGGAGACAACCCATGTCCCTCTGTGTTCAGCAAGAGTGGTCCCTGATACTCTTTTTCTGGAGAGAATGCCGGTTTTGAGCAGACAGAATGCATTGAGAGCAGGGACAGACAAGTTGCCGTTCCACATGCATTTCCCTAAAGAAGAGGGGGGAAGAGAGTTTGAATGTTCTCCAAAGCCCCACTGAGAATCTGTCAAAAGATCCGGGTAGAGAGCTAGCTTTGCTCTTCTCAAGAGGAAGAAGATAAAAACACTGCAACAGTGCAAGACCTATAGATGTCAGAAAATCTCATTCAGAAAGTTTTGGGCCAACTGATGTATACAACCATAGGCATCAAACGGCCTTTCATTTTCATTTGCCAGCCTCGCCACCATCAGATACGTGTATCTCCCTGCCTTTGTGGCCAGACTATCTGGAGTATGTTTCAGTCGTGTCTGGAGGACAGGTGGCCAGTGTTATGAATCTGTCATCATAGCTGATATCCTAATACCTGTCATGCAGAAGCTCCAGGGCTGGTCCCCTCCACTCCTTGAGAAA
>CAJQZJ010032284.1:2087492-2123499 GCA_907164525.1 Lophiomys imhausi
CATCTTTCTACCTTTCCTTCCGCCTAACAACTACCTCTTCCAGTTTCCTTCTCTGTCCCTTTCCTGGGCATGGCCCAGCCCATGGGCCACCTCCAGGCTCCTACTTATTTTGTAACTATTGTTGGCATCACTCCTTTCTGCATTGTCTATGACCGTCATTCTATACAACAGACCAATCTGGACACCAGTGACTGGAGCTGCATTACCCCATGAGCCTGAAATATACTTTCTGTTCTTTCCAGAAAGTTTGCCGGCCTTTGCTTGAGATTCAGGGACAAGCCAGGATCTTTACAAGGGGGTAAGGGGAAAGCTTCGCACTCCTGGATAAAATACTATGTTTGCTAAGTAGTGTGTCCTCGATAACCAACGTCCCTTATGCATTTTCACTCATGCTTCCCAGTGTGCTCCGGGTGGTTAATGACGCTTCAAACCTGATTTTCAAATAAAAGCATTTCCCAGGTTTCATCCTACCTTGTTTTGGTGGAGGTGGGAGGAGACACAGTCTTCTAAAGCCCAGGCTAGTTACACTATGTAGTTAAGTGCTAGGATTACAGGCTTGTGCTGCCATACCTGATTTATGTGGTGCTGGGGATGAAACCCAGGGCTTTATGTATGCTAGGTAAACACTCTACCTACTGTGGTGCACCCCTAGCACCGGTCAACCACACATTTTAAAAGCTGGAGTTCTTGAAATTTTGATGCTCGATTCCAATGTCCTTGAAGCAGCTATCACAATGTGATACGCCTCACAATGATGTGGAGAAGCTCCGCTGTCTGCAGATCGTTAAACACCAACTAGCCCCAGCCCATGAAACGCAGCCAATGTCACTGACTTAACAAGAATGCAAAAGGAAGGTTGGACAGGAGAACATGAGAAAGTCACCAGATTAAAAAATAAAATTATAGGGCGCATGTGATGACTCAGCAAGTAAAGGAGCTTGCCGCCAAGACTGACAACCTAAGTCCCATCCCCAGGAGTCACCGAGTAGAAAGAGAGAAGTGAGTCTAACATGTACTCTGATCTCCACATGCACACCATGACATGAGTGTGCACACACATGCACATTCACATGTACACACACATGCCACATGTGCACATACACACACAGGGGCACACAGACACACAAATATATACAATACATTCCTAAATTTTTAATACAGTACCTAAATTATGGGCCAATGAAATGCTTCAGTGAGTGAAGGCTCTTGCTGTATAAGCCTGGCAACCTGGAACGCCCAGGGTAGAAGGAGAAAACTGACTGCCACAGGGTGTCTTCTGACCTTCACAAATACAGACACAAAAATAATAAATAAGCCGGGCGGTGGTGGCGCATGCCTTTAATCCCAGCACTTGGGAGGTAGAGGCAGGCGGGGAGGCAGGCGGGTCTCTGTGAGTTCGAGGCCAGCCTGGTCCACAAAGTGAGTCCAGGACAGTCAGAGCTGTTACACAAAGAAACCCTGTCTCGAAAAACCAAAAAAAAAAAAATAATAATAATAATAAAAGTTTAAAAATAAGAAAATAAAAATCAAATTATAAGGAATAACAACTAAGTCAAACCTCTCCCTGAGATATGCAGAGGAAGAAGCAAGCGTGCGCCTTTAAAACTGGCAGGAGAGATGACTCAGCAGTTAAGAGCACTGGCTACTCTACCAGAAGACCTAGGTTCAAAGCCCAGCACCCACATGATCACTCACACTGTCTGTAAATGCAGTTCTAGGGGACCCACACTCTTCTGATCTCTGCTGCCCTTGCACTCACATGGTGTACAGACATATGTGCAGAAAAGACACCCATACAGAAAAATAAATAAAAATTTTAAACGATCCTGGCAAGCTCTGTTGGTAGAGTATTTGCTTACCTAGTATGCATGCATGTGGGAAGCAGCCCTGGGTTTGACCCCAGGTACCACATAAACTGGATGCAGTGATACATGTCTGTAATCCCAGGAGTATCAGAAGTTCAAGGTCATCCTTAGTTATATAGTAAATTTGAGGTTTAGGTTTGCCTGGGCTAGATGAGAGCAAGTATCAAAGGAATAAATAAATAGATAGATAGATAGATAGATAGATAGATAGATAGATAGATAGATAAATGGAAAGAAGAAGGAAGGAAAGAGGGAGGGAAGGAAGGAAGGTGCTGTTGTAACCCATAGTAGATCGCAGCTGGAGGGACAGCAGCATTGGGCAGCATGTGGTGTTCCGTACACACAGGGTAATTAAGCACTGCTTTGGAAAGGGACATTTCCACCCCTCTTCTGCGGCCTGATGGCTGGTTTGTATCAGTTTCTATTCATTACTGTCAGGAAGAACAAAACAGGGCATGATTAATGTAGCCCAGCGAAATGAATTGCAGCCGAGGATGATTCTTCCAAATGAAGAATATATGAGGTTAAACGAGAAAAAAAAAAGTCATCATTTACTAAGGCTGGAGGCTCCATTTATATTTTATGTGTATACATACTACTATTATTATTGTTACTAGCAATGTAATGAGATTTAGATGTTGCCTTATGTTAATGCTAGTCTGTGTGCCATATGTGCCTTAGCTCACTGACTCCTCATAAAATTCAATGAAGTAGATATTGATGTCTTCCTTAATTGACAGGTAAGCCAATGAGCTTCAAGAGGCTAAGTGACTCCCCCGTTGCTGGGTGTTAGAAGCAGCGCGATACCAAGGGCAGTAGTAGACGCTCTGTTTGTCTCCTAGAGTTGTCATTAGTGTTAAATGCTATCTTAGGAAGAAGTCAAAATTTAGCACGCTTATCCGTGTAAGACTGGGTGATATGCTATCTACATCGCGTGGTGTAGTGACTCAAACTCTATCTCGGATTACAGGTTATTGTCGAGTAAGCTGGAGCAGCATAGGTGACCATGGGGCTGGGAAGACACTGCAGGACCAATCAGGGAAGGACCAGAATTTGGATCCATACATGAAGATCTCCAAATTCTTGCATCTGTGAGGTTAAGGGCTGCCAGGACAGCCCAACAACCATTTGTTGAGTTCATAGATAATAAATAATTAAGTAGTTACAGCTAGATCAATAAATAAGTATCCATTTATCCAGTGAATATATAAATAGCTAAGCCAAGCTGCCTGGTTTAAATGCCTAGTCTATCCTGATGCTGTTGCCTAGCAATCTAAATATATGTCTAAAACACATTTTTTGGGTCAGATACACAATGTCTATTTAGACACATGGATCCTCCTGGATAGCACTATAATTATAACATGGCAATAAGAAGGACCTCAGGCAGGGGAAGGGAGGAAGACAGGAGCTAGGCTTTACACAATCATATAATTACTGGAAACATAAAAGAGCTTCTTCCCTTCTACAGCAAACCTGGCACAGCATGTTCCATGATGAATGTGATCCCCACCCTCAAAAAATGGCCAAGTAAATTTTAGAAAAAATAGAACCAATCAAATTTCTCAAATTCTAAAAAAAAAAAAAAAAAAAAAAAAATTTACATAGCAAAATGCATTGAAAATTCCCAAGTAGAGGAATCTTGCCTACAGAGTTTACTAAATCTTGTCCCATTGAAACATTCTCTTGAAGCATCATAAGGGATTATCCACATGGCAATGGAAGCATCACAATTGGAAAAAGCAACTGTTTAAACTTTTTATGAACCCAAACTGGTGGTACCAAGAGAGATAGATTTACTCTTGCAGGAACACACCCCTGGGGCCCACAGAGCTGAATCCCAGACTAAAAGCACAGGCTGGGGATCAGTCTCTCTCTATGCCTCCACACCTCCACCAGCTGTGTGGACTTTACCCTTATGCTTCATGGGGCAGCCCCAGCCACTCCAGACCACCGCTTTCTAAGTTCACATACCTCTGCTTGTTTACTTGAATGAAACCCTTCAATATTTCTTTGATTGACTCCACATAGCCTGGTTTAAATGTGCTGACCCTTGTCCCAGTCACTGTGGCCAAAGAAACAAAATTCTCTGAGTGGTCAGACTGAGGTTGCTTCAGCTACTACAATTTAGCATCAAATGAATACTTCCCAAAGTGCGAGGACTGAAAGTGGAGGGTACAACATTTTCTGAAGAAAACCAGGGTGATATTACTAGAGTAAGAGAAAATGGGTGCTGGAAAGCTGAAATGTCAAATCCCCATTGAACAAACTGGTCTCCCTGGGAAATGCTCTAAGTCATTTTTTTGACTAGTTTGGATAATACCCCCTCAGATAAATGGTTACTTTAAAAATCAGAAGCAAGGAGGAGGTTAAAGCTAGCCTAGGCAGCACAGTGAGTTCTAGGCCAGCCTGGAACTGGCAAGATCCTGCCTCAATAAAACAACTGGGAGAGAGAGAGAGAGAGAGAGAGAGAGAGAGAGAGAGAGAGAGATGTTACCTGGTGAACATTTTGTTGCTATAAGGAAATAACAGAGGCAAGCTATTTTTAAGGAAGAATTGTATTTAGCTCACAGGTTTGAAGGATGGACTTCCAAACAGCATGGCCAGGTCCTTAAAAGAAAGTATTTGAATTCATCACATGATACTGACAACAAGAATGCATCTCTGTGTGTCCCATCTTACTCTCTCTTTTTATAAAGTCACAAGGGTTCAATCATAGAGAATCTACCTTAATGGTCTAAGCTAATCTACTCCACTCCCAAAGACCTAACCTCCAAATACCATGATCATTAAATTTCTACTCTAACCACCATCAGCATAAGACTTTGAGGACTGAGCTCCCGTGGGACCTAGGAAAGTTTAGTTTCTTTTCCTGTGGTCATGATAAAATACTCCGAATGAAAACAAAACAACATAAAACTCAAAATAGTAAGGGTTTATTTCAGCTCACAGTTTGAGGGTTCAGCCTGTCAGGGCTGGGAAGACAAGAGGCAGGAGGGTGAAGCAGCTGGCCACATGTCATTATGTATCGGGAAGCAGAAAGCAATGAATGATGGCCCTCAGCTAGCTTCCTACTTTGTATTTCACTTGGGTCTTCCACCTCCTTAAACCTAATCAAGACATTTTTTCACTGGTGTGGGGGTGACCCCTAGATGACTGCAAATCCTGTTAAGTTGTCAATTGACACTAACCATCACCGGCACCAAAATGCATTCAGATCACACCATGGGCCCATTTCATCTGTGGCAAAGTCCAAGTCTCTGAGGCCTGTAATAATCTACATAAGGAGCGTCCATATTTCATCACAGCTATTTCCCACTGTTCACTACAGTACAATTAATCACAGTGTTAAACACTTGCTGACTCAACAGCTCAGCACACTCTTACGAAAGAGCTGAATATTCATGTACCACAAGAAACCACCTTGCTATACATTATAGTAGCCACGACCTGGGTGGGGCACAGTGGGGCTCGTTGACACTAGGATGTTCATGTCTCACACACATGAATTTCAAGAACAGTGCAAAGAATATGAAATATAACAATAATATTTATCCCGATTACACTTTGAAATACTTTCAGTACACTGAGTTATACAAATGTTACTAGGCCATCTTGTCAACCCAACATCTATTTATTTTTACACGGGTGTTAGGCATATACTCTACCACTAAGCTACCCTAACTTCTAGCCATCCTTTTTTTTAATAAAAACATTTTCTTTACTTAGTTTTAAGCAAAGAATATTTATTCCAGTGACTACTGAAAAAGTTTAAATCATATAAACATTTTTTCTATTTACTTTCTCTGGATGGCACGTTTTAAGTACTCCTTAATGGTGGCCAGTTGATGGACCAGCCTGACTCCATCTTAAGATCAGAAACCATCTTGTTACAAGGTCAAAATAAGTTTGTTTCTGTTTTCTGTAGAACTTAAGTTTCTGGAATTTGACATGTTCCACCCCCTATTCCCTGACCTCTACCCTCACAAGATAAGGTGTTCTGCCAAACAATTTTGAGATGTTCTCCAAGTTCCTACATAACTAAACTTCTTCTGGAAATCCCCCACCCCTTGGAAAACCCCTAGCCTTGTAGTTTTGGGGCTATAAAAAACACATTTCTCCATATTAGCTATATTGTGCACCTATAACAAACCTTGCTATGAATGTGGCTAATCTGAGTGGTGGACTTTATGCACGCTTCACAGATACCAGCAGAAGTGGGTATGGGAGGGCAAGTGGCTGCCTCTAGGAAGCAGGACAACCAAGTTTCAATGCTAAGCCACGTCAGTGTGACCTGAAATACCTTTGTGTTTATTCACCATATTAAATTTTAGAGGTTAGGCAGCTGCAAGGTAACAGTGAAGTATTTCAGGGGGCCTTCATCAAGACACTATACAGTGGAAGTCGGCACCTGCTCACAGTTGCTCCAGTGTTTTCCAAGCAGTATGCTGACTCCTTAACCAGAACTGTTTTCACGATGACCAATGAAGCTAAAGTAAAATGTCAGGGCCCCAGTCTAGCTTTCTCACATATATCATTTTCCTAAACAGTCACTGTTATTCTATCCCTCACATTTAGTTAAGAACTTCTGGCCTATGGTTTAGAACTCTGGGACTGGTCAATAAGTAACAGAGCCCAGGTTGTTAGCTGAAGAAACCCTGACCCACCTATAGGCATTCTATAAGTAATAGATCTACCTTCCTTTAGACAGGAGACATCTTGAAGTCAGAGATATCTTCATTAGACACCTCAGCTTGGCTTTTCAGTAAACTATGGTCTAGGGCAGTGGCTCTCAACCTTCCTAAAGCTATGACCCTTTAAAACAGTTCCTCATGGTGTGGTAGCAATCCCCAACCATGTAAGTGTTATCATTGCTACTGCAATTTTGCTACTGTTATTCACTGTAATGTATTTTTGGAAATAGAGGTTTGCCAAAGGAATTGAGATCCATGGGTTGAGAACCACTGGTCTGGGGCTTCTATTTGAAGCCTGAGATACCAGGCACATGTTTGCCACAGAATTATCACAAAAATACCACCATTTACCATGCAACTAAAGTCCAGATCAGGGGAAAGTATATGAAAGACTCCCTGAGGGCACACAATTCAGCCTCTCTCTAGATTAGTGTTCCTCAAAATGTGGTCCAAAGGCTATCACTGAATGCCCTTTAGGCTGCTGTATAGAATAGAATAGATTCTCCACTTCCAGCCAAAGTGTACTTGCACTTTCTTACCCACTTTACAATGAGGCATATCCGCATGACTTGCTTGGACCAATAAAACAGACTTGAGAAGTAAAAACCATATCCAGCTAAGTGTTTTGGGACCCTATAAAACATTCCTCTCGTGTGTTTTCCCTGTCTAGACATCATGAAAGAATAGAGACAGACCAACTCTTAGTTGTATCCCTGAGTTCAGAAGTCCCAGAGTAGGGACAGTAGTCCTCCAGCCCTACTCCATTGCCAGGCTGACCTACAACAGTTAAGTAACCTGAACAAGTCACCCTTTGCTGTGAGACACTCCTGAGACCACAGACCTTGGTGTCTGTGGAATGACCTTGCATCCCCTCATTTATGAAGGAAAGAAGGACATAGTAATTTTTATTTCATGGGTGGCTAACACATGCTGAGTCTGGGAATGACTATTCCATGTGTCAAAATCTCTATTTGGTTTACACAGGTCAAAAACAAAACAAACAAACAAAAAAAAAAACCAAGCCAGTATCGAGGCTTCACACTTGGCCTTATTAGAAATGCCTCTGCTGTTTGGTGTGTCAAGTATAAGGCAAGTCCAATTAATTAATTGTGTTTCCTAAGGATATTTCCAAAGACTCTGGTCCTTGAGTAGAAATGTCCACTTAGTGAAGGCCTAGAGGGGAAAACTCTCTCTAATGTCAATACCAAATGTGGCTTCGCCTGGGTCTTCACTGTGTGTCTAATCAAACCATCGCTAGGAGTAAGGACACTCACCACAGAGGGGCCAAGCACAAGGCCCTCCTCCAGCAGTGAGTACCAAACCTTCGAGTCATTCTTCTACTACCATGTTATTCTGCTGAACCTGTTCCCTTCTTCCCATCAAGTTTTCTGGCTCACTCAGTTTGATTTTGTTTTTAACTGTGTAGTTTTACATACTAGCCTTACTTCTTTGGAGAGAAAAAACTGGAAATGTGCATGCAAGTATGAATACAGAAATAATCAGACCTCATTTCCAGAGCTACAGCAGTGAACTTGACTTGATTCACTGCAAGAAATAGAGGGGGTAAAAAGAGATAAAAGAGGATTGTGTTGGGGTTGGGAGATTATGAGACCATGAACACCCCCATGGTATTCGAATCCTAGTTCCCAGTTAATAGGCAGCCAAGGACAGCAACTTTATCTTCAAGATAAATGTTATAAGTTGTACATAATGAAATAAGGTCTTATTTTCCCACCTTTGGTTTCTTATTTTTAAGATATACAGCCCCGTGTCAACCAAAATATCTAGAGTTATAGCACACACTTCTACTCAGCTTGTAGAACAAATTCACTGGCAGAGTCGATTTTTATTTTAATTATTTGTATAGAGCAGAAGGGAATGGTCTGATTTATTACCAAGTGAGACTCCAATGGCAATATTATTATAGTTGCAACAGATGAATAAACCAATATATTTCTTACAGCAGTGAAACAACCAACTACATGTCAGAGAAAATTGTTCTC
Organism: Lophiomys imhausi; assembly: GCA_907164525.1. Lineage (NCBI taxonomy): Eukaryota > Metazoa > Chordata > Mammalia > Rodentia > Muridae > Lophiomys > Lophiomys imhausi. The sequence goes on from CAJQZJ010032284.1 coordinate 2,096,055, forward strand.
CAAAACAACAAGGGGAAAAAAATCAAGGGAAATAGTAGCCTCCTTGGCCTCCCATCACCAATCCAAAGAAAGCAGGACTCCTGCAGACTAGGAAAAACTCATTTCAACAAACTTACTTTCCATCTACCAGCTGAAATTAAAAGCTGGCTGGAGTAAGTGACAATATTGTCTCTGGCATTGATGTGTTTATTCCACTGAATGTGCTTTGGGAAAAAAAAAATGTATCAGTAGCCACAGAAGATCATTGTTCCCCCACAACCCGGAGCCTGCCATGATGGTGCAGCCCTGAGCTGCAAGCTGCAGGATTAAGTTGCTCAGAACTCTGTGTTGTGTTGACATTGTAATGCCAGGCTGGAGCACAAGTGTTCTTTGCAATTTGCTTTGAAGGGAGAATGCGGAGGGAGGCGCAGAAAGAGGCGATGGATTTTGCATCCTTTTTGCTTATCTACAGAGTGCATGCTGTCCCTGCGCAGGCTGATCACAAGGAAGCTGAGTGTGGAGGGTGGGAAAGTCAAGTGCAGAGCTCAGAGCCCCTCCTGCAAGCCCCCATTGGATTCAGTGAACTCAGCTTGAGCTGATTGCCCAGCCTCGGGGAGCCCAGAGCTTGTTGGAGCTATGTTAGCCACTGCGAGGCTAGTTTTTTTTCTGGTCTGTTTTCTACTTGTCTTCAGTTCACACAATGCTTGTAGGTAGGGAAGATACCTCAAAACATTCAGAGGTACCTATGCATATAGAGGGGGGTATAGTTAAGACCTCTGGCTCTAGAATCAAAACAATCTGAACAATTTCTTGCAGTATGTCCTTAGGCAAGTTGCCTGACTCCTCTCAACTGTCCTCTTCTTTCTCATCTGCTTGATGGGGCGGGCTATTAACACTGTGGTGGGAAGAGCTGAGGAGGTGGCCAATGTCATGCATCCTTAACAGTGGTTGGCATGCTGTAATGACAGCATCCCATGCTCATTATTTCCTACAGGCACAATCACCTCTCAGTTGTTTATCAGCTATGCCAATGGCTGGTTTCTAACTCCCTTGTCAGGTTCTAAATTTCATGATATGGAAGTCTCTAGAAGGACTTGTGGTCTTTTAGAATGGCCTGGTTGAAAGTCTGTCCTTTAAAGTGAGAGCTACAGAACCTTCATCCAGAGGAAGAACTAGGCTGGGAATCCTGAGAAATAAATGCCGTGGGCCTACAAATACCAAGAGACCCACCAGCCCTTCTCGCCCAGCTGCCAAACACCAGGGTGTTTCCCCCTGTGGGCAACAAGATGTGAAAATGACCACCACAATTGCTAGTATTTTCAAGTATTGCTAGGAATACACTGAGCCCTTTTGTTGCAATAAACTAATTTAGTCACTACAGAAATTCTATAAGGCAGTTACTAGACATATCTCTATTGTACTAGCCCAACAAGGTCAAAGCCAAGTTGCCAAAATTAAAGAGTCTACACAAGAACTCAAATCACATCAGAATAACTCCACAGCCTACTCTGCTCCAGCCCTTAGTGGCAACACAAGATGGCCACTGCCTCTTCTGTGTCCTCACTTAGGCCCTCCTTGCTGGGAGTTAGTATGACATCTCTTGCTGCTCTCCTTGACACAATTTTAAGGATCCGGTTCTACAGAGACTATTGTGTGAGAAGGAACGGCCCCATGAGGGACTTTAGGATGTGGAGGAAGAGAGTCTCCGTCTCCAAGACTTCAAGGCACATTGATCAGGTACAGTGGGAATGGACCACATTATTAAAGAGGATGTCCCCTAAAAACAAACGTGCAAGGCAGGGGATACAGCACAATGTATGATTCCCAGGCACATACTAGCTCTGGGTTCCAAAAGGAAGGGGGAAAAAAGGAAAAGAGAGAAGGAGAAAGGAAGAGGAGAGAAGGAGGGGGAGACGAAGGAAGAATAAAAGAGGTGGAAAGGAGAGTCAAAGGGTGGGAGGGAAGGAGAATGGAAGAGAGGAAGAAAGAATGAAAAGGAAGGGAGGGAAGAAAGGACATAGAGGGAAGGGAAAGAAGCAATGCACAAGTGAAAAGGACCCCAGCTCACGAATGTCTCCAGACTTAAGAGAAGCACACCATAGACATCTGGGTAAGGAAGACCTTCCTTTCCAGATGCCAATCTCCCCTTGCTACAACTAACTAGTTTTATAGTTAGAAAGCCTCCATCCCATCTGCTCCCCACCCCCAAGACCCATCTCCAGCTCATATTAGACAATGACCAATAGCTGATCAAAAGATCAGAACTATGTGTTAATTCTCTCTCTCTCCCCCTATGGCAGGGTGACATATTTATCCCTTAATTCCAAACAAATTCATTCCTAACTCTAAAAGAATCCATCATGATTTCTTTGGCCCACTGCTGGGCTATGGAGCAATGTGTCACTGAGCGTGGCCCAATGATGGCCCACTGGACTATTACATCCTTACACTGTGAGGTCCTAATGATCTGACAGGCCCCTAAATCACCAGAGAGCTCCCACTCCTGTGATGTTACTCAGTGATGCAGATATGATCAGAGCAAGCCATCTAGGAACTCAATGATGGGTTTGTGTTATATTTTTGACTTCAGAATTTTTCAACTATAGTAACTCCTCTGTAGAAAATAGAAAACTCAGCCTAGAATCAAGAGAAGCAGGGCACTGTCTTCTGCCTTGAAATGTGGCCGACATGCGATAACAGGTTCACATATTAGTGGAAGCCATGGTCAGGTAGGGAGATGGTGGCTGATAAGAAAATGATTTCTAAAGGATCCACAGTGTTTCTGAAATGTGGCTGGCCGTGTCCTCACAGATCCAGACATCCCTGATGTGGATTTCATCAGTGCCCCCAAATAAAGAGTGTTAAAGTCTGAGTTAAGAGAAAAATGATGGCGCAGCAGGAAAGGTACCCTCTTCAAAACTGATGGTAGAAGGGTAAATTGATGTAACATTTTAGAGAGCAATTTGACAATATTTATCACAATTTAAAGCACATACACTCAGGCCCTAGCAATTTCACTTCTAAAAAATATACTGAGCAGATATATTCACACATGAACAGAAGACTACAAACTCCTAGAAACTTCTCTGCAGCAATGGTTACAAATGAGGGAAAAAATAGAAACTACCTAAACAGCTATCAACAGTGGAGTGTTTAATACTTCAGTGCAAATGTGTTCCGTGAAGTCTACATCACCACTAAAAATTATGTGGCCCAACAGCTCTGAAATGTACATAGCATTGCAGAGCGTCCCTGGTCAAATGTCTGGGTCTACTAAAATCACTAGCGAACCATGCAAGTAATCCAGATGTCTGGATCAGGCCTGGATCACCCATTCTGTAGGTGGTTGTGAGACACTGAAACTTGAGATCCATTTTCCTGAGATGTCAGGAGACCCCGGCTCCTCATTCCAGCCTTGTCTCATCTGTATGGGTGTATTTCCTTACAATGCTGAACTGCTTTAAACTAGTTTGAAAATCATTGATGTCAACAGATAACAAATGCAGAGCTTTTCGACTATGCCTTCTAGCCTTTATCATTCAATCCTGTGGCAGCACAGTGGAGTGGGTCATATTATTATCCCTCATTTGGCCGTTTAATAAGTTGAGGCACAGAGAAGGTGAGTTTCAGAAGACCAACCAGGCTAGTAACATTGAAACTGGATTTGAGCACAGGCAGCGTGATTTCTGTGGTTTCTGACTGCACTGTGTATTAACTCACATGTCTGTTGACTCGAAAACAGGACCACAATATAACAGCTTTGCAAACAGCAGGTGCAGTTGGGTAGCATTGTATTACCTATCCGTGGAAAGAGAAGTGTACTGTGTGCACGAGCAGAGAGAGCACGAAGGCTGCATTCAAGCTGTCAAGAGAGAAGAGCATGGGCTATCCAGACGCAAAGAGCATTCTAAGGAGTGGGAACACCATGCATCCTCCAGAGCCCTGCTTCTCCTTTGAGTGTTTCCTGTATGGACATCCCTTTCCGGTGTCCGTATGTAGTTATTCATTTCCAAGACAGAGCAAAGAGCCTGTGTTCACTCTTTGCTTCCGTTGTGTCCTCTGAGTTACTCAACATCAGGCACAGCATGTGATCCACAAGTAGGTGTCAAGTGAAGACGTGAACATTCTAAGCATAGATGTTTTTCTTCAAGGTCTGTGTCTGGGTTGGCAAGAAAAGTTCAGAAATTCACTGAAAGGAAGATTAAACGTTTGCACACCTAATTCTACAGACAGAATTGAACAGAAGTGAATCAAACGCCATAGGAAGGGTGACACCAAAGAAGCCACAGCTAGTTGTCCTTTCTTTGTGGAATTTGCAAGTTATTAGAATTTCTCAGGAAAATGTCCACTTAACAGAAAATTACATGAGGGTTTATAAGTTCCATATTGGAATACATGTCAAAAAAACCCAACAACAACAACAACACAGGGATCTAACTCAGCTCTGGTGAAAACAATCATTCAAGTCAAAAATGAAAACATATTTTCCACCTATGTATAAATCTGTGGTTCTCCACCACTGAGCTGTTGAACACTAGTAAACCATGAATCCAGAATGGTTATTTTGTCCAATGCAACATTTTTTGAGTCAAAGTTAATATATACAATTGTAGCATCAGATGGACCCTTCGGTTAAGGAATAAAAACACAAAGGATGGTGCATCGTACCATGGACACAGAACTGTGAAACTGAGCAGGCAAGAGCATTGGCTTGTAAATACATAAGAGAATAAATATGTCCAGACCATGAGCCACTCTACTCAAACAGCATAACCGTGTGGAAGAGTGGCCACTGACTGCTTTATAAACATTGGAGGCATTGTTACACTGCGGTAATAATTGCATTGTAATTATTCCTAATTTGTTTAAATGTTGTTTTTAGTCTCCTAATCACTCCAAGAGGGCTGCCAGAATTCTAATACTCTGATGTGTGGCGTGAATTCACAAAGTCTAGGAGCTGCTGATCTCAGGCCTTTCCCGGACCATGAATAATTTTGCCCTTATGAAACAGCATCGTGATGATAAAAATCAAAAGCATTTATGGGATATGGAGTATTGAAATTACCTAGAATTGCTTAAATTGAGAAGATAATTTTCTGAAGAGACAATGACTTGACATGTTGCCCAAGTTGTTCTCAAGCTTGTAGGGCCCAGCCCTCCTCCAGTCTCAACCTCTGGAGTGTCTGGGACTACAGATGTGTCCACTATACCCAGCTAAGATACTTTTACAAAATAGCCTTTTATCCCAAAAATAGCTTAAGCTTACAAGTTGCAAAATAGCATCTTGTTCCCAGTCACCCTTTACTCAGCACCTCTTGATAATAATTTAAATTACTATTCTATATTATTAAAACAGGAAAAATGACACTAGAATAATATACTTTACTCAGGGTGTAGTATTTATTTTTAAACAATATTCTCCAAGAATGTCAGCCAAGGGCTAGAGAAGTGGCCCAGATTAAGAACACTTGTTGCTGCTCCTGAGGACCCAGGTTCAGTTCCCAGCACTCATATGGTGGCTCACAATAATCCTCTCTAACTCTAGCTCCAGGTATTCTGATGCCCTCTTTGGACTTAAAAGGGCACAAAACACATATATACATGCAAACAAACATGCATACATATAAATAAATCTAAATTTATAAGAAAAGAATGAGTCAATAAGTTTTTTTTTTAAAGGTTTATTTATTATGTATACAGTGTTCTGTCTGCAGGTATATCTGCAGGCCAGAAGAGGGCACCAGATTTCATTATGGATGGTTGTGAGCCACCATGTGGTTGCTGGGAATTGAACTCATGAAGGCATGACCTCTGGAAGAGCAGCCAGTGCTCTTAACCGCTGAGCCATCTCTCCAGCCCGAGTCAATAAGTTTTAAGAAGCCAACTGGCTATTAAGTTTTTAACTTGGATGAATTCCACACACTTATGTTAGCTCAAGGAAAATGAGTAGAAAGGTTTGTTTAATAGTGTCTGAAAATGAAAAAGTAATACTTTGTCAAGCATCTTGTATGTACTAGACATTGGAAACATAGAGCAGTTCCTTTGTGTTACTCACAGCCCAGAGGAAACTATAAGCAGGCACTGGTATCTTCTTTGAGACATAAATGGTGTTTTATAAAGAATGCATACAATAAAATTAACTAAAATAGTAACAAATTCAGTCTATTCCATGGTTCAACACTGAAGTTCCCAGCCACACAGCTACTAAAGCTTGTGGGTTAGGGTTAGGCCTTGGCCAGGCCCCACTGAGATGGGCTCTATGTATTAAACACAGCATATTTTAAGATCAACCAGCAAAAGATGATAATAAATACCAATAGCTTTATATTGCTTTATGTTAAAGATATTTGGACATAGTGAATAAATATATCAAAGCCATTACTCTAACCTATTTGTTTTTACTTGCTTAACGTGGCTGCATAAACTGACTTGACCGAAGTGGATCCCGTATTTCCACTGCACAGTGTTACTCTAAGGAATCAGAAATGCTTCTTGAGGAAATGTCATGAGCTCTGCAGGAACAGGAAAGTCAACCAGGGACATCTGGAAAGTCAAAAACAGGGCCTGAAGCAATGAACAAGAGCTCAAAACTACAGTATCACTTAGGTTAGCTTGCAGGTGCCCTTTAATCTAAGGACACTGCAATTGTTGAAGAAGTTTGTTTATACAGAATAACAAGGTAGATTTATAGGTTAAGAGCATCAGCCCAGCCAATGGGACAGAGCGGTGGTACAGTCCTGAATAAAAACGCAGGTTATTGAAGTCTCCAAGACTATGTGTCTTTCTGTCTGCCTAGTCCCTCAACATCCCACCTCCATCCTGATACAAATCTGGTCAAGTCCATTCCTGAAGCTAGTGTCCTGGACAAAAAGCAAAGCTGATTACAGATTTCTCCCTACCCTCTGAGCTCTTTTGCTTTAAATGGCTACAATCAAGTAATCTCAAAATCACCATTAAATGTTCTTCCTTCCTGCTGTCCATTAATTTCCAATGGGCACTGCATTCTCCATTTATGGAACTCAGAGATCAGAGTACAAGGACTGAGGACATTTCTCTCATCACACTCAATCCTCGTAGCCACTGGTCAACCAAATGACAAGGAGTCCCAAGGACAGAACAGCACCAGGGCAGCACAAAGCAGCAGTGTGCTACCCTGTCTGAAGTGACATCATTCAAGTGTGACTCTAACCAGGTCTCCAATTCTACTCTTCCCACCCATGGTGATTTCAAGATTTTAGTTTGGTTTGTTTGTTTGTTTTGTTCTTGTTCTTACTGTCTTTCTCCTCATTCCTATTGCTTGTACTTCATGAGTTGTATTTAGGTGACATTAGGTACAGTCAGCCATTTGTATTGTTTGCCTGTATTGTAGGCTTACACCAAATGGACACAAAAATGGGAAGGAAAGGCACTTACCTTTAAAACTCAGCTTGGGCTAAAGAAACAGCCAATGGTTAAGGGCATTTGCTGTTCTTGCAGAAGACCCAGGTTCAGTTCCCAGCATCCCACATGGCAGCTAGCAACCATCTGTAACTCCAGCCTCAGGGATCTAATGCCATCTTCTGGCCTCTGCGTCCAGGCATATACATGGTGCACATGCATACATGCAGACAAAACACTCACACACATAAAATAAAAATAAATAAGTCTGTTTTAGTCTTTTTAAAAAAAAAAAACTTAGCCTAGAAAGATAAAAAGATAATGCACAAAAAAATAGCATTGTGGTACAGCCAGCATAATTATATGAGCAGACAGAGAAAGGGAAAGAACACATGTAGAACCCAATTCAACTGTTGGCCAGCCACAGCAGGCCTACAGATGTGTTTAATTTACTGCAAACATTTACATTTTTAAATTGGTTTCTGGCACTTAAAAATTGGAAATACCTATTGCAAATTCTGTGATTCTGGCATCTCTTGTGACATGGTAAGCTTCTGCCACCCAGGATTCATCTTCCCACATGGAGCAGCGTGAAGTGACAGCTGCCACCCATATGTCTCCTGTTATCACCTGTCCTCCCTCCCTGGCTGAGCTGCACTCAGGCTCCTTCGGAAGTTGGTAGAGTCAGACAAGCTGGTTCAGGTAGATGGGGTAGACTAGACGTGGTGGCACTCGCCTGTAAGCCAAACACTCGGGAGGCTGGGGTAGAGGACCACAAGTTGGATGGAGTGAGAACTTGTCTCAATCAAACAAAACTACAGTGTAGACTATTGTCTGTAACTCAAGAGGTTACCTCTGAGAACAGCTGTAGAAGTGACAGACGCTCTGTAGGCCATTTATGGCCTCTTTTTTTTTTGGTTTTCAAGACATGGTTTCTCTACATACTAGTCCTGGCTGTCCTGGACTCACCTTGTAGACCAGATTGGCCTCTAACTCACAGAGATCTGCCTGCCTCTGCCTCCCAAGTGCTGGTACTAAAGATGTGCACAACCATGCCTGGCTAAAACACTTTCTTTCTTTTTTCTTTTCTTTTCTTTCTTTCTTTCTTTTATGTTTTTGTTTTTTGTTTGTTTGTTTGATATAAGACAGTGTTTCTCGCCGGGCGGTGGTGGCGCACGCCTTTAATCCCAGCACTTGGGAGGCAGAGGCAGGCGGATCTTTGTGAGTTCGAGGCCAGCCTGGTCTACAAAGCGAGTCCAGGACAGCCAGAGATATTCAGAGAAACCCTGTCTCGAAAAACAAAAAAAAAAAAAAAAAAAAAAAAAGACAGTGTTTCTCTATGTAGCCCTGGCTAGCCTGGAACTCTAGACAAGGCTGGCCTTAAACTCACAGAGATTTGCCTACCTCACCCTCCCAAGTGCTGGGATTAAAGGCATGTGCCCTCATGCCTGTCCATTACAGACAGTTTCGAGCTCTCATGTGGGTGCTGAGATTTGAACCCAGTGCTCTTAACCACTGAGCCATCTCTCCAGCCACTATAGCCATGTTTTTTAAGGTTTTTGAACACTAATACTTTGTTTTATCATAACTATTTGAAATAATATTTATTAGTAAATTGCAATCATTTATGTGGAAACTATTATAGATTTACTGTATTGAACAGCATATTAATGCATTCTTAGAGGTAAGATTATCCCCAGCTAGGGGGATAATTATAGGTATTATTTTAATGTTGTGCCAGGATCTCAACTCTGTACCTTATTCAGCCTCTAACATAACACATGCTATGTGGCATACTAACATATTTTCCTATGAGGAGATTCCCTAGACAGATACAATGGGCAAATGACCAAATCATATGGTCAAATAAAACTAGTAATGTGATGCCTTAAACAAAGTAAGTCAGGGCTGGAGGGATGGCTCAGAGGTTAAGAGCACTGCCTGTTCTTCCAGAGGTCCTAAGTTCAATTCCAAGCAACCACATGGTGGCTTACAAAGTAAGTCATTTTGGAAAGAGAATATATGAGCCTTAGATTAATCTATCATTTTCTGTTTGATTTTACCAACATGAAACATAAACCTCTATAAGGTTCATGTCTATTGAAGATGTGCAGGGACAATATAAAAACATTACCACAGCTTGGCCAAAGCCCAGGAAAAACTTGCTCTCAGTGTACACTGTGTTAGAAGTTAGGCTTCTTTGGTAAATTAATAGGCAGTTCACATTAGCATCTGGCAGTACATAAGGAGAAGCTTGACGTCCCTTTAACCTGATGAAATGGACAAAGCCCAGTTGAGGCCAGACAATAAGCCCTGTTGAAGGGGCATTGCTAAGAAACCTCACAAACCACGCAGATGACATCAGTTGTTGTGAGAAGCTACAGGACTGCTAGACATTGAGAGAGACTTTGTGGACACTCGAGACCACCAAGGATCACAAAATGATGTGATATACAGGCCAGAGACCCCCATGTGGCTCTCTCTTCCTTCTATCCGCACTGAGAAGTCATGCCAGAGAAGTCCACAACAAAGTATGGCATATTCAAGCCATTAAGCCACAATGGTCATAAACTGAAAGGCAGAGTCCAAGAGAGAAAGACTTTTCATTGTAAGTTAGCCAGAGAAAGACCCTTTACCATAATTCAGTCTATTAAGACTGGCAGCAAAGTGGGCAGAATTCAGAAGCTGCTTGGAAAAGCTTTAAGCCATTAGACCTACATTGGTCTAGGAGACTGTGGAGATGAGTCTCAGCTGATGGAGGAAGCTGAGTTCAAGTTTGATGATTAAAATAGACTGGTCTCACAGACCAGCCCCATTTGAACAATTGAAATTTTCTCTGACAAAACTGTCCATACAAATTGGCAAAGACCCAAACCAATACTAAGCTTTGAAAGGGACTGCCTGTTGGGATGGCCATAAAACCAAGTCATCCTTCATAGACCTATGCTAAGAACATTAATATCCTTTTAAGAAAGCTAAAATAGGAAGAGCATCCAAGATGGCGCCGACCATACAGCATTGTATCTCAGTAGTAGGTGAATGAGATTAGTCACTGTGGAGTGAACATGAGGTCCCACAGCTGACTGTGAAACACAGACGGTGTCTGAATTTCTGTGGCAAACACTGAAACTGGTCACCACGCAAAACAGCTCACACAGTTCCCGGGAACACTACTCTGAGATCAACCAGCTTGGTCACCCATCTGGAGAGGAGTACTGGCCAGGGAAGATCTAGCCCAAGAGTGGATCGGCCCACAGCTCCAGCCACAGATCAGCAGCCACGCCTGTCTGCCTGATATCCAGCCTGCACTTGGACCTGTACACCCAAGAGGGGTAAACAGCCAGACAGCAAGAGCAAAGGTAAGTAAGTTTTTTTTTCCAGACTTCACAACATGGCGGCACAGTGTGCACTGTAGCTGAGAGTCAGAGACCTAACCCACTCATAGCAAAGCAATTAGGAGCCAAGACTGACTGCAAACAGAGCTGGCGACTTTGTGTTCTCCACAAATATTGGAGTGAGTCACTCATCCTAGCACCCAAGCGTTTGAGTCAGTCAGCAACAGGCATACTGAGGCTGGCACCCATCTTGGGTGGAGTTCCCTGCCTGCACGGTCAGTCTAGCTGCTGAACCAGAAAGACTGTGTCAGTGAGGGGAGAACACAGGCCCAACCACAGCTCCACCTGCCTTTCTGAGACCTGCCAGCTCTCAGGTCCTCAGAGGATAGCCCCCTCCCCAATCCAATCCCCTGTATATTGGTCCAATTGGGTCACAACCAGTTGAGGAGAGTGGCAGTCACTCTCCGAGAGCCAGTCTATTACAGGACCTACCCACTATCTGGAGGTGGACACCAGGATCTCAGCATCACCCAACCCCCAGAACAGGGAATGTTTCTGAGCACCAAGGTCAACTGACAAAAGAAACAAACAGACAACAGGTCAATCAGATGACAAAAGGTCAGTGCAAGAACATGGTAAAAAAAAAAAAAAAACAATATGAAGTCTCTAAAACCTAGCTATAATGCTATAGACAACTCTGGACATTCTAACATGATTGAAACAAAGGAAGATGACCTTAATCACCTTAATCCTTTGCTTATATTAATACTAGAAGGCCTAAGGGAAGAAATCAAATATCTCAGAGAACAACAACAAAATACTGCAAAAGAGGTGATGGAAATGAATATTGGAAGACCTGAAAAGAGAAGTTGAAGCAATAAAGAAAATACAATCTGAGACATCCATACAACTGGAAAACCTTAAGAAAAGAAAAGGAACTACAGACACTAGCATCACCAATACAAGAGATGGAAGAAAGAATCTCAGGCACAGAGGATAAAATTGAAGAAATTGATACATCTGTCAAAGACAACGTAAAATCTATAAAAGTCCTGACACAAAACCTTCAGGAAATCAAGGACACTATGAAAAGACAAAATTTCAGAATAAAAGGAATAGAAGAAAGAGAATATTCCCAGCTCCATGGACCAGAAAATATCTTCAACGAAATCATTGAAGAGAATTTCCCAAATCTAAAAAAGAGATGCCTATAACAGTACAAGAAGCTTACAGAACTTCAAATAGATTAGAACAGAAAAGAAAATCCTCCTGCCACATAATAACCAAAACACTAAATGTACAGAACAAAGAAAGAATATTAAAAGCTCCTAGGGAAAAGGATCAAGTAACATATAATGGCAAACCTATCAGAATCACACCTGACTTTTCATCAGAGACGCTAAAAGCCAGAAGAGCCTGCACAGATGTCTTGCAGACCCTAAAAAAACCACAAATGCCAGGCCAGATTACTATTCCCAGAAAAAATTGTCAATCAACATAGATGGAGAAAACAAGATATTCCATGACAAAGCTAAATTCAAACAATATCTATGCACAAATCCAGCTCTACAGAAGATGTTGGAAGGAAAACTCCAACCCAAAGAGGTTAACTACACACAAGAAAGCACAGGAAGCAAATAACACGCCTGCAGCAAAACCAAAAGAAGAGAAGCTCATTCACATACTATTTCAACCAATATCAAGATGTCAGGAAGTAAGTCATTAATATCTCTCAACATCAATGGATTCAATTCCCCAATAAAAAGACACAGGCTAGCAGAATGGATGTGAAAACAGAATCCCACATTCTGCTGCTTACAAGAAACACCTCACCAAAAAAGATAGGCGTTATCTCCAAGTAAAGGGCTGGAAAAAGATATACCAAGCAAATGGACCCAAAAAGCAAGCTGGAGTGGCCACTCTAGTATCCAATAAATTAGACTTTCAACCAACATTAATCAAAAGAGATGGGGAAGACACTACATTCTCATCAAAGGAAAAATCCACCAAGATGACATCTCAATACTGAACATCTATGGCCCAAACGTAAGACCACCCACATTTGTTAAAGAAACACTACTGAAGCTCAAATCCCACTTTGAAACTCACATATTAATAGTGGGAGACTTCAACATACCACTCTCATCACTGGACAGGCCAATGATACAGAAATCGAACAGAAAAATAATGAACCTCACAGATGCCATGAATCAAATGGACCTAATCGATATCTACAGAACAAAAGAATATACTTTCTTCTCGGCACCTCATGGAACCTTCTTCAAAATTAACCATATAGTCAGTCACAAAGCAAGCCTCAACAGATACAGGAAAATTGAAATTACCCCTTGTAACTTATACCATCATGGAATAAAGCTAGACTTCAACAATAACAAAAACAACAGAAAGCATTCAAAAACATGGAAACTGAAAACTCTCTGCTCAATGACCTCTGGGTCAGGAAACAAATAAAAAAAGAAATTAAAATCTTCTTAGAACTCAATGAAAATGAAGGCACAACATACCCAAACTTATGGGACACATTGAAAGCAGTGCTAAGAGGAAAGTTTATAGCCCTAAGTGGCTTCAAAAAGAAACTGGAGAGTTCCCATACTAGCAACCTAAAAGCACATCTGAAAGAGCTAGAACAAAAAGAAGCAAACACTCCAAAGAGGAGCAGACAAGAGTAAATTATAAAACTCAGGGCTGAAATTAACAACTTAGAAACAAAAAGAACAATACAAAGAATCAACAAAACCAAGAGATGGTTCTTTGAGAAAATCAACAAAATAGACAAGCCCTTAGATAAACTAACTAAAAGGCCGAGGGAAAATACCCAAATCAACAAAATCAGAAATGAAAAGGGGGAAATAACAACAGACATTGAGGAAATCCAAAGAATCGTTAGGTCCTACTTCAAAAACTTGTACTCCACAAAATTGGAAAATCTAAATGAAATGGACAATTTTCTTGATAGATTCCACCTACCAAGGTTAAATCAAGAACAGGTAAGTAAATCAAACAGTCCTATAACCCTTAAGGAAATAGTAGAAGTCTTCCAACCAAAAAAGCCCAGGGCCAGCTGGTTTCAGCACAGAATTCTACCAGACATTCAAAGAAGAGCTAACACCAATATTCTTCAAACTCTTCCACAACATAGAAACAGAAGGAATACTGCCAAACACATTCTATGAGGCCACAGTTACCCTGATACCTAAACCTCACAAAGACCCAATGCCAATGGAGAAAGAAATTTTCAGACCAATTTCCCTTATGAACATGGTTGAAAAAAATACTTAATAAAATACTTGCAAACCAGATCGAAGATCACATCAAATGTATCATACACCATGATCAAGTAGGCTTCATCCCAGGGATGCAAGGGTAGTTCAACATTAGAAAATCTATCAATGTAATCCACCACATAAATACGCTGAAAGAAAAGAACCACATGATCATTTCGCTGGACGCTGAAAAAGATTTTAACAAAATACAGCACCCCTTCATGTTAAAAGTCTTGGAGAGACCAGGCATACAAGGACCATACTTAAACATAATAAAGGCAATTTACAACAAGCCAATAGCCAACATCAACCTAAATGGAGAGAAACTTGAAGCATTTCCTCTGAAATCAGGGACAAGGCAAGGCTGCCCACTCTCTCCGTATCTCTTTAACTTAGTACTTGAAGTCTTAGCTAGAGCAATAAGACAACTAAAGGAGATCAAGGGGATACAAATTGGAAAGGATGAAGTCAAAGTATCCCTATTTGCAGATGATATGATAGTATACCTAAGTGACCCCAAAAATTCCACCAGAGAACTCGTACAGCTGATAAACTCCTTCAGCAAGGTGGCTGGATACAAAATCATTTAAAAAAATCAGTAGTCCTTCTTTACACAAAAGATAAATGGGCTGAGAAAGAAATAAGGGAAGCAACACCCTTCACAATAGCCACAAATAATATAAAATACCTGGGGGTAACTCTAACCAAGCAAGTGAAAGACCTGTATAATAAGAACTTCAAGTCCCTGAAAAAAGAAGTTGAAGAAGATATCAGAAAATGTAAAGATCTCCCTTGCTCATGGATAGGTAGGATCAACATAATAAAAATGGCCATCTTACCAAAAGCAATATACAGATTCAATGCGATTCCTATCCAAATACCAACTCAATTCTTTTTTTTTTAAGATTTATTTATTATGTACACAGTGTTCTGTCTACAGGTATATCTGCAGGCCAGAAGAGGGCACCAGATTTCATTATGGATGGTTGTGAGCCACCATGTGACCATGTGGCTGCTGGGAATTGAATTCATGACCTCTGGAAGAGCAGCCAGTGCTCTTAACTGCTGAGCCATCTCTCCAGCCCCCAACTCAATTCTTTACAGACCTGGAAAAAACAATTCTCAACTTCATATGGAATAACAAAAAACCCAGAATAGCTAGATCAATCATGTACAATAACAAAACATCTGGAGGTATCACCATCCCAGATTTCAAGCTGTACTACAGGGCAATAGTAATAAAAGCAGCATGGTACTGGTATAGAAACAGACCAGTTGACCAATGGAATCGAATTGAGGACCCAGAAATAAACCCACACACCTACAGTCACTTAATTTTCTACAAAGAAGCCAAAACCATACACTGGAAAAAGGAAAGCATCTTCAATAAATGGTGCTCGTCTAACTGGATGTCCACATGTAGAAGAATGCAGATAGACTCATATTTATCACTCTGTACAAAGCTTAAGTCTAGGTGGATCAAAGACCTCAACATAAATCTGGACACACTAATATTAATAGAAGAGAAAGTGGGAAAATGCCTGGAACTCATTGGCACTGGTAGCAACTTCCTGAACAGAACACCAATAGCTCAGGCACTAAAACAAACAATCAATAAATGGGAACTTATAAAATTGAAAAGCTTCTGTAAGGCAAAGGACACTGTCCTTAGAACAAAACAGCAGCCTACAGACTGGGACAGGATCTTCACCAACCCAACATCTGACAGAGGACTAACATCCAAAATATATAAAGACCTGAAGAAATTAAACACCAAAAAATCAAATAACACCATCAAAAAATGGGTACAGAGCTAAACCGAGAATTCACAGAAGAGGAATCTCTAAAGGCCGAGAGGCACTTGAAGAAATGTTCAACATCTTTGGTCATCAGGGAAATGCAACTTAAAACAACTCTGAGATTCCATCTCACACCTGTCAGAATGGCTAAGATCAAAAACTCAAATGACAGCACATGCTGGCAAGGATGTGGAGAAAGAGGAACACTCTCCCATTGCTGGTGGGAGTGCAAACTTATACAAACACTTTGGAAATCAATCTGGAGATATCTTACAAAATTGGGAATAGTTCTACCTCAAGACCCAGTCATACCCATCCTGGGCATATATACAAAAGATAAGAAACAAAACCACAAGGACATTGCCTCAACAATGATCATAGCAGGTTTTTTTTTTTAATAGCCAGAAACTGGAAACAACCCAGATGTCCATCAACTGAAGAATGTATAAAAAAAAAAAAAACTGTGATACATTTATACAATGGAATACTACACAGCTATCAGAAATGAGGAAATCATGCAATTCAAAACCAAATGGATGGATCTAGAAAAGCTCATCCTAAGTGAGCTGACTCAGTTCCAGAAAGATAAACATAGTATGTATTCTCTTATAAGTGGATATTAACCATACATCACAGGATAACCATCCTACAACCCAAAGACCCAAACAGATAGGAACCTAGCATATCTATCCTAGGAAAAATTTCACCCACCAGTGAGTCATGGAATCTGCTGCAGGTTAGTGGAACACCTTACCCTAGATGGTGTGCCATATCAAGCCCCAGTACAAATGGAAGCTCTTGGCCCTCACATGACTGAAGAACTGAGGGACTATGATATGTGAGGGCCCACCTCATCTGAGGAGAAGGAGACTACCAAGTAGAGGAATAATGAGGGAGGAAGGGAGTGAGGGAGGGAGGAAACTATGTTCTAGAAGTAACTTGAGAAAACAAAATAATACTTTTTTAAAAAAAAAGGGTTAATAAGCTTAAAAAATATAATAAAATAAAATACAAAAATTTCAAATTATAATTTAACAAAGGTATACTTGCCTTACTGGCATGAAAAGAAAAATGGCCTTAATTTCAGATTGAATGTTAGACTGCAGGTCACCACATAGCTCACACACACACTTGATAACAGCTTAAAAGTTTTTTTTGTGGATATAAAGGATATTTTCATGGTTTGGAATTAAAAAGCAGGTAAGAGGTTTAAAATGCTGTGAATAACTTAAAGGTTACTACAGTTCAACCTGGTTTTCTAAACCTCCAAGAGTTGAAAAAATTTGGAGCTAAGGTAAAATATATGAGAAGGGTGGTGTTAGCCAATGCCTTTAACTCCAGCAGAGACAGGAGGATCACTATAGAGTTAGTTGTCTTGTAAATTCTAGAGTTACAAAGAACAGTGTGGTGATAGTGCACACCCTTAATCCCATCATTTGAGAGGGATACACCCTTAATCCCAACACACTAGAGACAGAAGCCTGCAGATCTCTGAGTTCAAAACCAGTCTGACACAAAGCAAGCTCTAAATACAGAAAAACTTAGATCCAGGGGTGGTGTGACACATCTTTAATCCCATCAGTTGGGAAGCACATGCCTTTGATCCCAATACTTAGAATGCAGAGACAGACACATGGGATTTGGAATGATTTAAGTCTAAAAGCTACTCACAAAAGGCATGCTGAAATTCAAAGCGAATTGTCCTTTGAGATCTCAAAATATATACACTTAAAGGTTTGTTTAGTTCCAAAATATCAAAATAATTTCTTTTTTAATCTCAATTGAAGGATAATACTTTTTACAATGCCAAAAAAAAACTGAATTTACTCCAGGAAAAATAGTACCTGCCCCCACCCAAAAAAAAGTAGTGTCCCAGAGTTAGGACTAGGGCAGGGCTCTTTTCTTATCTTTCCAGGAGATTAAAAGCATCCATCTAAGGAATCCAGGGATAACTGGACAACAGAAACCTCAGAAGAAAACAGATCAGACACCAAAGAAGACAAGTAGCCCAGATGATCCAGGCTTGCAGACTTCCTCAATAGCTGTTTCTTCAAAAGTCTACAACCACAACAACTCAAAATTGCTAAGATTGTTCAACCCCACAGACTATTCCAACCAGAACTTCAGTAAAGCCCTGAAGTTCAGCCTCTGCAAACTTCTTAGGACATTTAAATAGCTGAGCACAAAAGGACTGAACATCAAATGATTCTATTAACATGCTTAACCATTTTTTTATTCTTACTTGGGCCCCAAACAGGTTTACTATGTCCCAAATCAGCAGGAAGTCATTTTAAGAGAGCGAAGTCCCATCTCCAGAAGGTGGGGTGGGTGATTCCCCCCCCTTTGGTCATTTGATGGATTATAGATACTTGTTGTTATTTAGGGGGAGAGATTACAAGCTATTAAATGGTCTTGTTAAATAGGTTTTGGAGGTTAGACCCAGGGATTTCTCTCTTTTTCTTTTCTGTATCCTTCTTTCTCTCCTATGTAGGGGTGTGTAGAAAAAAATTGCTAATTAAACTATTTACTAGTATTTATAGTGTATTTAATTGGTCGGCAGTGTTAATCCTTAACCCACCATTATAAATGAATACACACAGACACAACGTGGATTTTAACAAACCTAGGCCTGAGTTGTACAATCCTAGCCCATCTAAGCTAGCTCATAATTCTATTACCCAAATATAAACCCATATATACATATGTCCCTTTGGAGTATTATTCTCCATGCTAAGCCCATGTTCCAGGCCACATGGATACATCTTCTTTAATCTACCCCATGGAGTGTCCTCCTTGTTTGCTCCTGGCTTCTCCTCCAGCAAACTTCTTTTTCCCAAGATGCTCTCTGTCTCAAAAAGCCTGAGCACCTTAGTCCTGCCTACCTCCACCTTTGTCCAATCTCCAGACCTCAGCATTTATTTAACCAATCAGAGACAAGGAAGCAGGACCAATCAACATTTAGAATGCTTAACACCACCCCATCATTCCCTCCTTTTGTCTAATAAAAAGGCTAAATTTTTTAACTTGTATAGTAAAAACAATAAGAGCAAATATGAAACAATCAAGAAAACCATATATAAAAGGTACATACATAATGTTTAGCCTATTTGTATCAGGCAATCTTGAAGAAGAAAAAAAGTCATCTATCTTGGTATGCCTAAAGTTCTGAAACTAAATAATATCTATCATATCCTATATTTCCTTTTAAATCCTAAATAATTCAAGTTTAATTGAGATTTTATAGCTATTATGTCTTCAACCTCATAAGAAGGGATAAAGTTATTATTTGAGTGAATAGGAAGCACAGAAGAGCAGCTTCCAAAAAGAAAAAATGACAGTTTGTTGCCTAGACAGTCCCAAGTATCTCTCCATACCATAGGAGCATCATCTTCAGCCTTCTGGCCAAGCATATCTCACAGACATAATTGTGCAGCAGGAAATAAGGATTTTTCGCATTCTGTCTCTGCAGAATCAGGACATCACTTACCTGCATTTAAACTCTGGTCCATCTTTGGACTGTACATAGTCTGTTGAGAAAGCAGGGACATGTCTGTCCAGTAGCAACTATCTCCTGATGGGAGATTTCTTTTTGATGCTCATTGTTTTTTTCCAAGTCAAATGGGAGCTGTCAGGAGCTGACTGTCTTAAAGTCAAACAATTCTTAAAATAATAATACCTTTAAATGTCATTTTCTGTACATCTCTGAGGGTTTTGAAGATATCTATTGGTTTATAAATCTATCATCTTTGAACAAGCAAACTGTAAAATTCTATCAAAATTAATCTTATTTTTTATCAATATACAAAATTCTATACCAATGTATCAAAAGATAACCTTATTTTAAGAATAACATCAATTCTAAGTTTTAGAGCAGATTCAATAATCTATCCTTATATCTTATCATTTCTATATTATATACATATATTCCCCTTCTTTTTCTTTTCAAGTCCTTCCCTCCAATATAAGAGAGAAAGAAGGATAGAGAAAAGAAAAAGAAATAGAAAAGTCCTTGAGTCTAATCTCCTATACCTTGCTTAATAAAACCATTTAACAATATCTCCCTTAGGGCCTAAAATCTCTCTTGAAACCAGTTTTCCTATGGGTGCTGCACATCTAAGGAGACTGGTTGTGACCCCTTTCTCTTTATTTCTTTAAAAATCTCTTATATTTTAGCATTGCCAAACAGCAAAAATATCCTTTTACCTCCCGATATAGGAAAATCAAAGACATCTGATCAAAAATCAAGCGAAGAAACAACATTCCAAAAGCCTTGATCCAATTGTCATCCCATGCTGCAATTAAAGTTCTGTTTATTATTCCTGAAATCTAGCTTTGACTGTATAGCCTTCGTGGGCCTTTCCCACATATTCTTGATAAGCACATAGTACTCAGGCACCTGTGAACTCCCACTGACATCAATTTCTTTTATACTGAGACAGGCCTCCTTCCTTCCCCTATTGTTATTGTCAGCAATTTAGCATTCCATCTATAAGCTCTCTTTCTTAAGCCTATTCTAGGCAAATCTTTCTCAAAAAGTATACATAGAACCACAATTGTCAGTGTAAAAATCATCTGCATGTTAAGAGAAACAAACTCAATTGGAATCCAAACATATTGAGACATTATGAATTTCTCCATTTTAAATCTAGGCAGTTAATTCCATTCTCAAGCTCTGTTTAGAAGGCTGCCAGTTATTTAGCATATAAGGAGAGCTAAGCTTTCCACCTTTGCTGTAAGGCAAACGCTTTTGTTAAGGGAGCAGTTCCTTTGAAATGTATTTGGGTTCGGCTCCCACTCTTTGCTAGGAAACTACTTCTCACCTGGGCCTTCTCAAGCTGTAAGCATGGATTGTAATTGCAGTATGCTGGACACCATATGTAGACTTGAGAAAAAATGGGATATACACATAATATAGGAGTGATAAAGAAAAAAGGACAGATTATTGAATATGCTCTTATATCTTTATATATTGATACAAAATTAAGATTATATTTGACTAAATCAGTACTGATCTTTGTATATTGATACAAAATTAAGATTACATTTGACTACATTGGTATTGATATTTGTATATTGATACAATATTAATATTATATTTGGCCACATCGGTATTGATCTTTGTATGTTGATACAAAATTAAGGTTAACTATTCTTAAGGTACTGTACCTAGGTAATGCTTAAAAATGAAATGTGAAGTTTTGGCTTTTTGGTAGCAACTGTCATAAACTGTTTAGGATAATTAAGAAATGCAAACTAATAGTCATTCAAGCATGTCATTTTGTTAGGTACTAGGGCAGTCTATCACAGTTATTTTCTAAGTTAATCAGAAATCAAGTTGCTAAGAGACGAGCAACATTTGCTTATCAAATATAAGGAGATAGGTAGGTGGTCTTCAAAAACCTCAATAGATCTGCAGAATATGGCATTCAAAGATGTTTTCTTAAGATTTTTTTTTTGATATCGAGACATGTCAGCTCCTGACAGCACTCCCTATTCTACTCCAAGTAGAAGATGAACATCAAAGAATCTCCAATTGGAGATTGTTGAATTAGTGGCAAGCCTGTCACTTGGCAAGAAAAATCCCTTTGCTCAACTGTAGACAGACTGCTGTCCAAAATGGACAAAACTTAGAAGCAGGTTAGTGGACAGCCTAGCTCTGCCAAGACAGGGTAGGCAAGTCCTTCATAACTCCTGATGTACAATTAATGCCTGTCAGAGAAATGGGGCCAAACAGCTGAAGATTGATGCTGTATGTATGGAGAGAAATTGAGAACTGTCCAGGCAGCCACTGGTATGTCATTTCTTAGTTTTGGAAGCTGCTGGCCCTGCACTTCCTGTATAATCAGATATATTTATCCCTCTCAGGTCTCTGATGTGGTTGAACACTAGATAGCTAGTGTCTCATAATTGAATTTTGAGTTGTTTAGGAATTAAGAGGGTGTTTTGGATCTAAGAGGATGTTTTTAAAATTGTGATGCAAGTTAAGATGGAAGCTGAGTTAGATATAGAACTTTAAACTCATGAAGATGTTTGGATAGTAGAATGTTAAAGTCAGTTACCAAATATGTATAGACTGGGCATTGGGAATGTGTGCTAAGCTTTATAATTCTCATAAAAATAAATAAATCAGATGTTTAAAAAAAAAAGAAAGCTAAAATAGCCATAGTTAGGTGTTCACAGATAGGTATGAGGGTGTTCTTAGATAGATTACAGGTTTTAGGTTATAGGATTTGGGTGTTTTATACGTGTTTGTTAAGTATTAAAAAATGTAAGTGTTTTAAATAAAAACTTTCTGTTACAATACACCATGGGACAAGACCATATGTAGAATAAAGCGTAAGCAAAGCATTTGATCCAAGTAAGAGCCCTATCCAATTTGACCGTCTTACCTTATTCTCTGTAAGGTAGCTTTGTCCCACACACACCACAAAATATTCCTTACCCAAGCTTCATATTTTTAATAAATGCTATTGCATATGTCTGAGGTTTATAACATACTACTGTGGGAGGCACATATAGTAAAGGGCTTTATGATAACAAAACAGATGAATATCTGCCACCTCACAAAGCTCCTCCCCTGTCATGGGAGCAGTTGAAATCCACTTATTCAGCAAAAAGGCCTGAGTGGAGTACAATTATTTATTATAGTCTTCGTTTTCTACACTCAATCTCCAGACTTGCTTGTCCCACACATCTGTTGCTTCTATCCTTTCACCTACTTCTCCCCACCCCTCCATGTTCCTTCCGTTTTATTCTCACCACTGTCTAGTTGACCCTTTTGTTTAATTTACACTCCACATGTACGTGAGACTTTACAACAATCTTCTTTTGAGGTCCGATTTATTTCACTTAGTACAATGTGCTCCGGATCCAGTCATATAGTGGAAAATGCAAGAGTTCCTCTTTTAAGATTTTATTTCAATTTTTCGTTTTGATGCCATGTACCCACATGTAAGTGTAAGTGCCCACAAAGACTGGAAGAGGGCATCAGAACCCCTGAGGAAGTATGGTAGTATAGGCAGCTGTGAGCTGGGTGGGTTGCTGTAAGTCCTGAGGACTGAACTCTGGTCCTCTGAAAGAGAAGCAACTACTGCTAATCACTGAGTCACATCTATAGCCCCCAAAATTTACTGAATTTTTATTCATGTATACGTAAGGGTGTGTGTCCATAAGGGAGGAGTGTGTATTCACACACATGTGGGTATTCACGGAGGCCAGAAGAGAATGCCAGATCCCCTGGAGCCTCTTGGCATGGCCTTGAAGCTACATTTGTCCCATCAGTGTCTGTCTCCCCACACACTTGTGCACATTTATTGTTTCCCATCCTTTGGAGAACTATCCTAATGTGTGCGGATGAGCTCTAACATCCTGGTGATGCAAGTCTGCAGTTCTCTGCCCACTCATGGTGCCTTCCATGTAGCTGTTGCCTATTTTCACTTCTCTTGTGGAACTATGTCTGTCTGAGTCCTTTGCTCACATTTAAACAAGGTTATGTGTTTTCCTACTATTGAAACGCAAAAGCTCCTTATACACTTAGGATACTTGCTCCTAATCAGATGTGTGGCTAGCAGATATTTTTTCCCCAAACTGTAAGATGGTTTTTCATCTTGTCAGTTGTCTCATTTCTCATGGAAAAGCTTTCTATCCTGGTGTAGTCCCATTTCTTTGTTTTTGTTCTTACACCCTGACCTTTTGGTGTGAGAGTCACAAAAACCATTGCCAAAGCCAACACCAAATAACTCACCCCATCTGCAATTCCCCTACTCTACCCCACCACCAACCCTACTCCACATTCTCTTCTGGTTTTCTTCAGGATTCAGAAATGAATGACAAAGAAATCGCTTGGCTATATATATATATTTGTATTTATTTCTTGACTCTACTGTCCTTTATTCTGATATGTAAAACTGGGGCATGATCCATGACTACATAGTAAAGCTGGGGAGAGAGCCAACTCCCACAAGTTGTTCTCTGATCATACAGTGGCACACACTCATACACATACATTCACACAGAGACATACATATATATGTACATATGCATGCAAATGAATGTATGTATGTATTTATATACATGCAAACAAATGTAACTTTTGAATTTTGAAAGAATGTGACCCAGGGGCTGGAAAGATGGCTCAGTGGTTAAGAACACTGGCTGCTCTTCCAGAGGTTCTGAGTTCAATTCCCAGCACCCACATGTTGGCTCACAACCATCTAAAATGGAATCGAATTCCCTCTTCTGGTGTGGATGAAAACACAGCACTCATATACATAAAGTAAATAAATCTTTTTTTTAAGATTTAAAATCTTTATCCCAAATAAGGTTTTCATTTTTATGCCAGTACAATGTAATTTCTATTTATTCATTTGTCATTTCATACATGTATTCTCTGATCAGTTTTCCCCATTATCTTCTCTCCCCTCCCCCTCCCACCAAATTCCTTCTTCTCAAACCTCCTTCTTACTTTCATGTCTTTTTTTAATGTGTGAACCACCGCACTTAATTAGGGTTGCCTACATGAGCATAGGCAGAAGTTGTCTGTTTGAGTGGGGGGGTGATGTCCAGTGTCTGTGATGAATATGACCCCTCTCCTCCTTCAACCTTTAATGATTAATAGCTCATCTGAGAGGGGAGGGGCCTTATGAGTCCTTCCCTTGTCGCTAAAGGGATGCTGATGGGCCCTGTCTTGCTCAGGTCTTATGCGGGCAACCACTGCTGCTGTGAGTTCATGGATGTAACAGAACTTGACAGCATTCTGTCACATCCTCCAGCTCTCACATTCTTTACACCCATTCTTCCATGGTGTTCTCTGAGCCTTGAAGAACCATTGTGGGGGGAGGTCTGAAAGAAAAAAAAAAATGAATTAAAAGAAGGAGAATGTGACTACCCTAAAGTGTGGAGATTTTTATTGTAGATATAAGGGAGAAAGCAGGCAGAGGGAGGAGTCGAGGCTGAACTTGGCTGACAGGCTAAACCAGGCAATGAGAGGAAAGAAGGGGAAGGAGAGCAAAAGAGGAGATAGGAGATGCCTTCCGATACAGGCAGCCCAGGCTAGAAGACCAAGAGAGCTGTAGAGCCAAATGGCTGAGTTATATAGGGATCAGGCATGGGGAAGGGAAGTGGAACCCCAGCGCCTGGGAGGGAGAAGTTTAGGGTAGGGAGCGGGGTGAGAAGTGCTGGGAGGAGCCACAGGTACTGAGGGATGCTGGGAGAGATGGCCAGCGTCTGCTCTGATTTGTTAATAGACACCATAGTTACCTAACTCGCAACTGGTCAGCTATTGTCAGAGCTTTGACCAGTTTTGAGTCTCTGCGTTAACCGGTACTCACTGCAAACAGAAACTTCTCTGACCGGGGCTGAGAACAGCACTGATGGAAGAAAATACACATTAATATCTAGAAGGCAGCTTGAAAACATATCCATTTAGCAAAGCAACGGTAGTAAGTTCTCCCCAAGAACCTATTCCCTGCTGGGCCATGGGGTTTGACTTGGTTTACAGTACCGGGTATGAGCCTCTCCTATGGCGTGGGCCTGTATCTGCTCATAAAGGATTTTTGTGTTTTCATGCCACTGTGCACATCTTGCCTGGCAGCTCATTTTTGAAGTTCGTAGGTTCACAGCAGGGGAAGCTGACTAATGTCTTTGTTCCCTAGCATCCTGTATAACACCTTCTGGCATTGTAGACACTAGTAAGCAGGGAAAACACTTCATACTCAGTTCCAGCTTGGTTTCTCTGTATCTTGCAATCTAAGTATGTGGCATCTTCAGCAACAAGGTCTTATCACCTAGTTCTATAAACAACCAGGAGGAGTTGCAAACGCTTATTTTGTTTTGGGGACTGCTGATGACTCCCTGACCAACAACTCATGGTGGAAGTACCCCATTCCTGGCACTGAGGTTTTGTTAACAACCCATGGCTTCTAGAAGAAGCACTGTTTGGTCTTGCAGGATACGTCTTTCAATAATTTTTTTAAACGTATTTTTCAGTCGGTTTACAAAATAGTAAGTTTCCATATTTTTTACACCCTTCATCTTTGTAAACTCTCCTCCCACACACAGTCTCCTTTTCTCCACCCATCCCTGTTTAAACCTTCCCACTCCCAGTATTTCCCTCCTCTACTTGCATAATCACCTGTGTTCTATCCCCACACTGCTAGGTTTCCCTCCACAATGCTCCCTTAGTTCCATGACCTTTACAAATACACAAAACTTAACATATAAATGTAAAAATTCAAAGCCAGGATCTGCATATGAGAGAGAATGGGCAGTGTGTGTGTGTGTGTGTGTGTGTGTGTGTGTGTGTGTGTGTCTTCCTAGGCCTGGGTCACCTCAATGTGTTTTCTAATTCTGTTCACTTACCTGCAAATTTCATAATTTCATTTTTCTTTACAACTGAATGTAATTCCATTTTCTCTACTGATGAATCAGTTGATTGATATCTAGCCTGATTCCATTTCCCAGCTATTGTGAACAGAGGCAACAATGAAGATGGATATAAGCTAGTATGTTTGTAGTGGGATAGAGTCCTTTGGGTATATCTGCCCAGGAGTGGTATAGCTGGGACGTATGGTAGCTCTCTAGCTTTCTGAGAAATGTCCACACTGATTTCCACAGTGGCTATACCAGTTTATATTCTCATCAGAGTGTATAAGAACTCCCCTTTCCCCTCATCAATGCCAGCATTTATTGTCAGTTATTTTCTTAATGATAATAATAACCATTCTGATAGGGGTGGTTTCAAAAATAGTTTAAAAGCAAATTTACATTTGCTTGATGAATAATGATATTTTGACACTTTTTAAAAAAATACTTCCCAGGCATTTATATTTCTTCCTTTGAGAATTTTCTGTCCAGTTCCAAAGCTCATTTTCGAACTGGGCTACTTATTTCTTGGGTTTAGTTGTCTGAGTTCTTTATATACTCTAGACATCAATCCTCTGTCAGATGTATAGGTGCCAAAGATTTTCTCCCATTTTGTTGGTTGCCTTTTAATACAACTAACTGTTTCATTTTCTGTACAGAAGTTTTTTAATTCAATGAGGCCCCATTTGTCATTTGTTGACCTTACATCCTGAGCAACCACGTTCCTATTTAGAAAGTCTGTACCTATGCCAATCTCTTATAGCATGTTGCTTACCTTGTCCTCTACCAGTGCTCAGAGTTTCAGAGTTTACGTGAAGTTCTTTGTTTATGTAAGTTCAGAGTTTACATTAAGGTCTTTGATCCATTTGAAATTGATTTTTGTACAGGGTGAGAGATAAGGATCTAGTTTAATTCTTCTACATGGTACACATTCACTTTTCCCAGCATCATTTGTTAAAGATGTTGCATTTTCTCCAGTGTGTACTTTTTATCATCTTTGTCAAAAATCAAGTGACTATAACTGTGCAGAAGACTAATATGTTGGTCTTCTGTTGTATGACATTGATCTATGTGTCTATTTTTGTGACAGTACCATGCTGTTTTTTGTTAATTATTATAGCCCCATGGTATATCTTAAGGTTAGGAAGGCTAAATGCCATGGTATTTTAAGTAGGATAACTTAGTAATATAATTTTAGGTCAGGAAGTATGATACATCCAATTTCAGTTTTCTTTCTCAGTATTGCTTTGGTTGTCTGGAGGGGTGTGTGTGTGTGTGTGTGTGTGTGTGTGTGTGTGTGTGTGTGTGT
>CAJQZJ010032284.1:2123509-2146191 GCA_907164525.1 Lophiomys imhausi
GTGTGTGTGTGTGTGTGTGTGTGTGTGTGTGTGTGTGTGTGTGTGTATGTGTGTGTGAATGTGTGTGTGAGTGTGTGTGTGAATGTGTGTGTGAGTGTGTGTGTGTATGTGTGTGTGAATGTGTGTGAATGTGTGTGTGAGTGTGTGTGTGTGTGTGTGTGTGTGTGTGTGTGTGTTTAAGCTTGTTTACTTCTGGAAGCAGTACCCTTGGCATTTTGATAAAGATTGCATTAAATATATCACTGTAGATACTATTTTCAATTTGTCATTGAAAGCTGGATTAGAAGATTCTCTAACATGCTTCGGAAATCAAAAGTAGTGAAAATAGACTTAGCAAT
The DNA here is from genome assembly GCA_907164525.1 of Lophiomys imhausi. Taxonomy (NCBI): domain Eukaryota; kingdom Metazoa; phylum Chordata; class Mammalia; order Rodentia; family Muridae; genus Lophiomys; species Lophiomys imhausi. The sequence goes on from CAJQZJ010032284.1 coordinate 2,123,848, forward strand.
AGCTGGAATACAGAAAATAAAGAGAAGTCACTCCTTGACCATGGGGAAGCACTGATTTGTGAGAAAGGGCCAGCAAATAAAACACAGCTTCAGTCAGTAAACTACTGTGGTTTTTGGCCACACTATCTTTTTAGAGCTATGTAGATAAATCGGCTTTATCTTAAAGATGTTTTTTAAAGGATTCCCTTCATGCTAAAAGAGATTTGGATGAAATGAATCTGTTAGTCTTCCCAGCTCTAAGATCCTGTGTTTTTATGACAGTAAACTCACTCAGACAGCTGTTGTTTTTTAAATAACTAATTAGCACTACCATAGCTGGCTACTAAAGTTAATTGAAGGGGGAAAAAAGCCAAGTAATAAATTACTTCGACCCATGTGATTATTTCCTTGTTATATAACAACAACTGAATGGGGTTGATTTATTATTAAGACCATGGTAATACCTACCACTACTCATTGTTTTTATGCAGCAGAAACTTTACTTGGGTTATCGCCCTTAATCTTCACACCGGGTCCATTAAGTAGATAATATAATTCCTCCCGCTTTGTATGTCAGAAAACTTAAAGCTCAAGAAGTTAACTAAATTTCCCAAGATTGTAGAGATAAGTAATGGAGCCAAGATCTGAACCCAGATTGATTTTATGCCAAAACTTTTGTTCTTCTCCATTAAACCATAAAGTCTCCAGACTTAAGGACAAGCTATGCTCATGGACATGAGCCAATTTGAATCTATCCTTTGATGACTGATTGATTGGTTGACTCTTTGACAGATCAAACACCGTCTATAAAAGGTCTCCAATGGGATAAGAGAAACCAATTTTTCCACCATTCTAGATTCTGTAGGTTGGACTAAGTCTTTGTATTTCTCTATAGTTATAATATAATGCTCATTTAAAAGAGACAGGAGATTCATAATTGTTTTTGCTGGGTCTCAAACATGATTCCTGTTTAACAGAAGCAAGCCCACCCACGCCACCCATCCCCATACATCACTATATTGCTTGGCTGACTGTGCTGATCCTTTTGACAAAGCATGTGTCACCTTCACAGCTAAAAGATTGATATTATAGCAAACAAATATCTTTCCATTTGGAAGAATTTATACTTGAGAAAACATGTTTCCTGCAGGACCCTCCACTTATCCTTGTACCCATCCCCATGGGTACAAGGCGATCCTTGCAGAGAGGACTTTTGAAACCTGCTTTGATTGGTTGGGCTTCAACTGTTAAAGGAAGAAGAAGAAGCTACAAATTAGGCGTGCGGATTATCTTTTTAAAGTCTTCTTGGCTTTGTTCGCTTTAATGGCAGGATGAGGCATCATTTAGACCCAAACACTTTCCCGACAGTGTGCAAGCTGGGCCCAAAACATTTACCAAGAAATCGTCCTAGAGTCCAGTCGCCTTTCAAACAGAAACACTGTTTAGCTACATAGAAATCACTTTAGGACAGAGCTGTTCCAACAGTCACTGTGCCTACAAAAAAAGGATTCTATTTTGGCTAGCGAATACTTGCAAAAAAGCCTTCCTAGCCATCCATGGAAAAGGAGTGAGTGCCCCCTGGTGAAAATGTGGGAAACGTTTCCATATGTTGTTTTTGGCTGGCAAGAAGGTGCAGATGTCTTCACAATAAAATATACTGGCTGAGAGTGCTCATATCCTTGAGAAGAGCTGGCATCATTTGCAGGACTGGATCTAAAGGTGGCAAAGACGCACAAAGGAAGCAGGAAGGAAGACCCACTCCAGAACCACACAAGTTGGAGCCACAGGTGAACCTGTATTTAAGTGTCTCTTTCTGCCCTCACCGAACCCACCCTCCATTCTGCTCTTTGTCCTGGAGAGCCAACCTGTGGGAATATATTAATGTATCCCTTTGCCTTCTTCCCTCTAGTTGGGTTCACCCAAGGGGATGCACTGGTGGATGATGGGGGAAGAGGAAAATGTTTATCCCCAGGCTCAGTCCTTACAGTACATTTGGAAGGTACTGTATCCCCACCACCACTGCAACTCTGGACCGCTGTCCTGTATTAATTTCTATTGGAGGTCTGGTGAGCTTTAAGCTTAGAGTGGTTAGAGCTCCTCACTGGTGCTGGCCTGAGGTTTTTCACCATCCTCTCTGGGTTCCCTTACAACTACCCCCACCTTACTAAAAAGTGAAGGCAGCAAAATGCACACTATCAACGTTTGCGGAGATAACCATCTCCTTCCCAAGTTTACCCTAACTGGTGCACATTATCTAATTTTTGCATTATGCATTTAAAATGCATGTAGGTGCTGCACACCTATAAGCTCAGATGGGAGCTGGAAAGGATGCTAAAGGAGTTTGGGGCCAACTTGGACTGCATACCAATACTCTATCTCAGACGAACAAACAGCAGCAATGTACAATATGCACAAAACATAAATACCATAGACATCCAAGTTTGTGCAGCTCCAGGGACCACTAAATCTTCTGGTCACCGCAGGTTCCAAATCACCTGGACAGAGGTGAAATGAAAAGGTCTGGCCAGCTGGACAAAAGTAAGGCACAAATCTCAGTGGTTTTTAGAGTCTCACTTCGCTGCCCTGTGACACCCTTTAGGTCAAGTGTCTGACTTCGTTTTGAGCAGGATGACAATTCTGTTTCTATTCAGCCCTCACCCATCTTACCAGGATGAATAGAGAACAAATTGTCCTGTCAGAGGGGGGGATCTGTGAGATTAAACAATAGTAAGTTGGTTCTGTAGTGCTAAACTGTTGAGGCTGGACGCTCTGCAAACCCAAGAACAGAAGGGCAGCCCCCTGGTCTGCAACTAGGGCATCAGCCCAAGGGTCTGTTCACTGGCAAGAACACACAGATGTAGCTGGATCTTGCCAGTCCTCCACACATCCGGACTTCCTGCATGACTACTGTGAGGCTGTCATTCAGGATTGTGCCTGTGAGCTCTCTGCTGCTCTGGGTGGAGAGGATGAGGGAGGGGCATGGCTTTAAGCTTCCAAGTTGGGCTCCACTCCCAGTCTTACTGTGTGATGGGGGACAACGTTAACCCTTCCAAGACCCTTTCCCAATGGTCCTGTGAAGTAACCATAAGAATCAGTGCTGTTTACCACTCTAGTTGGTGGCATGAACCTGGGAGAGCGGGGCCTGAAAATGAGGCGAAATGAAGTCCCACCTGAAAGCCAACTTTATTCAGAGCATCAGACCATGTATACTGTGAGGGTTAAGAAAAGTCACCTGAATAGAGTGTACAACCACAAGGACAAGCCTCACATGGCAAAAGCATGTTGTTCCATAGAGATATATGAATAACAACAGCTGAATTAAACCCTTTCCTATCCATTACCCCTGGGAGGGGCACGGAAAACACATTCCTGGAACGATTTTGTGTTTTGAAGAAAGTGAGGTCACAAGATTCCTGCCTTGTTTCTTTGGAGTTTCCTCGAAAGCGCTCAGAGTTCTCACACTGCTCCATTCTTGAACTGTGTCCTGGCACAGTGGCTTGAAGTGTAAACAGAGTCATAAGAAATGAAATGTGACATCCCAAACACAGTCTGGGCTTCATTCTTCTTAATTCTGGAGACAGCATAGACCTCTGTGTCTTCAATGAAGTTCAACAGTCCGATCATCATGCAGAAAATGGTTTTGAGCTAAGACCTTGAGACGCTTTACATCCAGAAAGGCTCTCTTGAGCCTGTGAGGTACCACAGAAGCCTGAATTTGATCCCAGGATCCCATAGAGGGTGGAGGGAAAACAAGTCTTCAAAACTGTCTTCTGACCTCTGTACTCAAGCCCCAGCACCTGGGTGCCTAACACAATCAATAATAATCACAATAATCACGATAATTTTAAAGGACAGTTCTCATTTCCTTTCACACCTGGCCCATTTCAGCACACTGGAGATAATAAAAATATTTATTAAAAACTAATTATGAGGTCCTCGTGACACAACAGACACTCTACTAAAGCTACCTTTAATTTTATGGTTATCAAAGATACAAAGGCATATATTTAGAGAGTCAAAGAGTTGTACAAGGTTGCATGTCACCCTTTGCCCCACTTCCATCTTCCCAGTAACCATGACTTACGGATCTCCAAAGAGAAAACATTGGTAGTTATCTGCACGTCTCTAAATATCACACTCAGTATCATGTCTTCAGTGTTTCCTTTTAAACCCTATGTGCTGACTTCCTCCATGTCTAATGACAACTGAACTTCTATTCCTTCGCCTAGCCTCACCAAATACCCTTATCCCCACACACTTTTCTCAATAAAACCATTTGTAGTTTTGTCAGATCAATATTCAATGTTGACATTTCGACTGTACAGTTGTGAATAAGCTAATAATGGTTGTTTTCTTTCCTGGGTAGCTTTGGTTTCTCTAGAGATAATGGTCTTGTTTTCTCTCTGTTTTTCTTTTCTTCCCTCCCCCCCCTTCCTGGGAACTCATCACTAATGCAACTTTAAATTGTATGCCTTTTGTCTAAACCTCTTGACATTAGCTGCTCAGCTATCTAGGAAGCTTCTTTTCTAGGAGAAAATCCCCTGGAAGGTTCTGGTAGATTGGATTCATTTCTTCTCCCTTGTGTTGGTTCTCCTCTTCCCTGAATCCTCTTTCTTCCTCGTTGTCAGATCCTCCCTCTTTTGGATGGAACACATCCTTAAGTAGCTTCTAGGGAATGGATTTTTTTTTTAACCTAAAACATTTTTATTCAACCCTCATATTTCCTTTCTAAGTACTGGACACAAATAAATGTCTTTAAGTATTGTTTGAGGCAAAAAAACAATTGAGAACAGTAAATCAATAACAACAAAAGCTTTTTGACAAGTTTAATCATATAGACAACTAAATGCATCCTTATAGTTAAATAAACAAAATTAAACCCAGAACAAAGAAAGGAAGCTCGCCTACTTGGGACATATACATAAAATAACTGATTGTGACATTTCTTAGCATCTCTGCTTATCATAAATTCTGTCATATAATGCTTATCCGTCACTTTGTTTGCTTGATAGTTTGCCTGTGTTTATACTTCTAAGGTATTCCTCTAGTGTCATCTGACATCTAACATGACTGTGGAGAAGATTCAAACCATTCTGCTTCCTGGACCCCCCCGTCTCCTTTCTCTCCATGTTGCTGAGACCTGTAAGCTTGGTATGTTTATGGTCACTGCACTGAGAACTTAGGGGCTTTCACTTTCTGGGGATGTGCCCTGCAGTTGTCAGAAATTGTTTTCCTTTCTGGAAAGCCCACTGCCCAGATCTTAGACTTCCCAAACTGAACCTCTATGCAGTTACTTGTCTGTTATTGTGATAAAATGCCATAGCCAAGGCAACTTGTAGAAGGGAGGGTTTATTGTAGCTTATGGTTCCGGAGGAATAAGGGCTCACCATGGAGAGGCAAGGCAGCAGGCGTGGATGAAGGAGCAGAAACCTGAGAGCTCACATCCTCTCTGCCTCAAGCTCAAAGCAGAGTCAACAGGAAGTGCAGCTAGACTATATAAACACTCAAAGCCATCCCCAGTGCTGTACTTCCTGTGGCAAGGCTCCACCTCCCAAAGGTCTCATAGCCTTCCAAAAGAGCGCCACCCACTGGGGACCAAGAATGGGGGACATTTCTCATCCACACCACCACAGACTCTAAATGGTCTTACTTTCTATCTCTTCGCCTTTTTCAAGCTACCTTCTAGGCTATTTGCTTGGCTTAATTTTTACTCAATTAAATCCTGTCTGTTAAGTTGTCATCTACATTCCATTTGTAATTATTGTGTGTGTGCTTCCTAAAGTGTCTCTTTTATATACAACTTCCCTGTTCTTGGTTTGGAGATGCAACAGCAACAAGGATATTTTTTTTTTCATTCCTTTTGCATTGTTTCCATTTTTACTACACTTGTCTTTTGTTATTGTTCATTTTTGTTTCTAGATGTCAATTAAGATTTCTATTAAGTATGACAATACAATTGCCTGCTGTGTTTAGGAATATAAAAACATGGAGACGTGGTACAGCATCTAAGAGCAGCTACTGTTCTTTCAGGAGACACAGGTTCTGGTCTCAGTACCCACAAGAGACTCACAACCTTCTGTAACTCAAGTTCCAGAAATTACACTCTCTTCTGTCCTCCTCAAGGGCACCAGCACACACATGATGCACATACAAAACTGCAGGCAAAACACTCATACAAATAACAAAAATTTTAAATTTCCTTTTAAAAAGAGTATAAAGACAGCCGTGTGTACTAGCTTATACCCCCAATCTTAGTACTCAGGAGGCTGAGGCAGAAGAACTTCTGTGAGTTTGAGGCTAGTTTGTGCTATAGAATAAGACCTTGCCAGAAAAAAAGAAAGGAAGGAAGGAGGAAAGAAGGAGAGAGAGAGAGAGAGAGAGAGAGAGAGAAAGGAAATCAGATTGCCAGCTCAAGGAGACAGATACTGATTGTGAACTTCACCTTACCTGGCCTAGCACTTCTCTTATCAGATGTACACAGATCAGACCAGGAAAAGCTTCTGTCTTAGACCCCCCCAGGAAACACGAGGGTGATGGGATGATATTATGCATTCTAAATGTTAACCTGCTTCCAAAAGCCTGCTTGCTGTACACCAAATGAAGCTATGCTACCTTTCTCGTTAACCATTTTCTCTGATTGGTTGAATAAATGCTGAGGCCTGAGACTGGGTAAAGACAGAGATGGGTGGGACTAAGGGCTTTGGAAGCAGAGAGGTTGATGGGTAGAAGAGCCTCCAAAAGAGAGGAGGAGAAGAAGCCAAGAGCAGGAAGAAGGAGACACACTATGGGATAGATGAAAGAAGATCATTCCACATGGCCTGGAACATGGGCATAGCATGGAGAATAGCAGTCCATGTATATATGGAGTCACATTTGGGGAATAGAATTATGAGCTAGTTTAGATGGGCTATGATTGCACAATCCAGGCTAGGCTTGATACAATCCATCAGATGTCTGTGTGCTTATTTACAATGGTGGGTTAAAGATTAACACTGCTGACTAATTAACAATAATCTAAATACTGGTAAATAATTTAATTAGCCATTTTTTCTACAGAAGGGCCTGAGTATCACTTCTGAGGCTGAATGAATGGGGTACACACTCTTAGTAACCTATGTTTTCAGTAGGATTGGTATACTGGTTAATTTTTGTCACATTGATATAACCTACATTTACATGGGAGGAGGGAACTTGAGGGAGTCCATCAGATTGGCCTGTGGACATTTCTCTGGATCACCTTCTTGATTGATAGTTATGTGGGAGGGACTAGCTCACTGTGGCTAGTACCTCCTGGGCAGGCAGTACTAGGATGTAGGGAAAAAAGCAAGCTGAGCAAGCCACTGAGAACAAGCCAATAGCCAGCTTTCCTCCATGGTCCCTGTCTCTGTTCCAGTTTGAGTTCCTGTCCTGACTTCCCTTCATGATGGACTGTGGTCAGGACAGGTAAGCCAAGAAAATCCTTCCCTCCCTGATTACTTTTGGTCATAGTGTTTATCACAATAAAAAAGCAAATTGATTGATCAAGAATGACAGGGGTCCCCAATCCAGATAGCTGAACCTCCTTGAATAATAAGCTGCTGAACCTCATTGAATAATAAGCTCCTGAACTTACATTAGGATGAAGAGGAGGCAGTTGCCAACTGCAGCCATGGGAAAGGAAATCGGGACCTGCTGTTTCACCCTCTTGCTGGTCAGTTCTATTTTGGTCTAGTTTAGAGGTTTGAGACAAAGTCATACTCCATAGCCCAAACTCACCTAGAACTCTCAATCCTCCTGTCTCTGGCTCTTGAGTACTGGGATCACACTTGTGTGCCACCACCATGCTCAGCAAAATTGTTAGTCTTTTAGTCTCAGTTTTTCCATCAGTAAAGTGGGTACGAGAATTTAAGGCTTATATGGTTTAAATGGTATCACATGAACTGCCTAAAGCTGTATTATCATGTGATATGTTACTACCATTCCCAAATGCATTGACCTGTTCAGAAGGATGCTCTGAACTGTTCAAGTAAAGAGGGGACAAAGAGTGCCTACCACATACATATTAGAGTCACTAGGAATTACGTGTGCTTTGGGAATTCCAGGTAGTCCCTGGGAGGAGGTAGCAATCTAGACTTCAAATGTGACTTTCATGACTCCAGGACCTTATTTTTCATCCCCGTACTAATATGTGGAACAGGAAAAGAGTGTGGGCATAGAGCAGCAGTACTCAACCTGTGGGTCGAGACCCCTGGGGTTCAAATGACCCTTTCACGGGGATCACCTAAGATCATCGGAAAACACAGATATTGACATTACAATCCATAATAGTAGCAAAATTACAGTTACAAAGTAGCATCAAAAACAATTTTATTGGGGAGGGGAGTTTCACCACAACATGAGGAATTGTATTAAAGCATTAGGAAGGTTGAGAACCACTGGTCTCAACATGAGGACAACACGTTATGGGGTCCAAGCTTCAATGACAGGAAAAGAAGAGTCACAGAAGGCTGGGTGGCTGTAGAGAATACAAGGATTCATAGGCAAACAATATACTTCATTCACTTGAAGCAAAAGTTAGTAGGCTAGCAGACACCAGCAGGCACAGCTCAGCAGTTAAAAACCTCAGCTGCTTTTCCAGAGGACCCAGTTCTAGTTCCCAGCATCCATATACAACTCACAACTGTCTGTAACTCCAGCTCCAGATGATCCAACGCCCTCTTCTGGCCTCCTTGGACACTTCATGTACATGGTGCACAGACATATATATATATATGTGTGTGTGTGTGTGTGTGTGTTTATGTATGTCTATATGTGTGCATATGTATATATATATATACAAGCAAAACATCCATTTACATAAAAATAAAATATTTAAGTTTACTTAATTTTATTTTTAACTTTGCTCATGTATCTTGTATGTTGAGCATATTTTTTCCTCTCTTCCTTTTCTCTCCCCCTCCTTCCTGTCTATTCCCTTTGTTTCCCTGAACATTTTCATCTTTTACATAATACATGATCTCATGTGTGTAAAAAAATATGACTAATTAAATTGTTTAACCAGTATTTATATTATTGTTGATTGATTTGGCGGTTGTTAATTCTCATCCAGACATTATAAATGAGCATACAGACACCACGTGGATTTTAGCAAGCCTTGGTCTGAGTTGTGCATTCCTGGCCCATCTAAGCTAGCTCGCAATTCAATTACCCAAATATGAACCCATATATACATACGTCCCCTTGGACTGCCATTCTCCACAATATGCCGATGTTCCTGGCCATGTGGAATGAGGTTCTTTTTTCTAACCCATGGTATGAGTCTCCTTCCTGCTGCTCCCGGCTGGAATTCCTTCTTCCTGCTGCTGGCTGGAATGCTTTAATCCTCTGTCTAAAGTTCAGGCTTCCTGCTCTAATCACAGGAAGTCCCACCTTTCTCTGTCTTTGCCCAATCTCTAAATAAAGGCCTCGGCATTTTATTTAACCAATCAGAGTCAATGTAAGTAACAGACAGCAAACAGGACCAATTAATTAACATTTAGAATGCTTAACACTACCCCAACACATGTGACTATATAAAGTCTTGGAACCACAAATGAGAGAAAACATATTTGTCTTTCTGCTACTGGTTTAATTCATATAATATCAGTATCTCTATCCAGTTGCATCCATTTTCTGCAAATGATATGGCTTCATTCTTCTCTGTGGCTGAAAATTCCATTATGTTTACATTCTATATTTTCCCTATCCATTCACCCCTACTCCTCCCAGATCCCTATCACTACCCCCCTCTCCTAATTTCAGGTACTCTTTCGGTTTTTAATAACACACTGAGACCAACTAATGCTGTTCATACACACATGGGTATGGAGTCATCCATAGGAACACTCTCAACCTACGAGGGACCATATCAAGAAATTTGATTATCCATCTCCTAATAATCATCAACTCTTGATAGCTCCTCACCTAAGGGATGGGGTCTCATGAATCCCTCCCTCATTCATGCTAGAACGTTTATTGGTTTGATCTTCTACAGGTCTTGTGCAGGCAACAAATCCATGATTTTATGAGTATAGAAGTCCTGCCATGTCCAGAAGACACTATTTAACTTTGGGCCTCCCTGATCTCTGGCTCTTACAGTCTTTCTTTATCTCTCCCACAATGTCCTCTGAGCCTTATAAGTAGGTAGTATGATGTTAATGTCCCAATTATACCCGAACACTCCACAGACACGTGTCCTCTACAAATCTGGCCATCTGCGAGTCTCACCATTAACTGCTATCTCCTGCAAAAACAAGCCTCTCTGATGAGAACTAAGAGCTACAGTAATCTATGGGTATAGAGATACATACTCAAAAGACAGTTGGATACCATATCCATTTAGCAAAATAGTATTAGGAGGTTTACTCCTAGGGATGTGAGCTTCCTGGTCATGGGTTCTTGATGAGAGACCCTTTTTTAGCTAAATTATGTTCAAAGGCTAAAGGCTCAAAGGGGGTCTGAAATTGCCTAGCATCTATCTTCCCAGTGACTGACTAACCTTTGCAGACCAGGGAAGGATAGAGAATTTAGGGAGGTTTGGGTTGTTTGTGGGTTTTGGTTTTTGTGTTTTTGTTTTTGTAGTTGTTTTGTTTTTGTCATATACACAATAACTTTGAAAATAAAGTTTAGGTTTGTGTATTAGGGGCAGTTCACTCCTTGGCTGTACTATCACACTGGTTCATTCTCAAATGAAGAACACCTTTTAAAATATTAGCGAAGATATGGCAGATATATCTCTGAGACATGCCTGTGGGAGTAAAAAATGAGTAACTAGTGTAGAAGTTATTTCACAGTACCTACCAGCCTATGACCCAGCAACCCACTGCAGAGTGTAATCCTAGCAGAAGGGTTAAAATAGTCACCAGAAGACACTGTCACCTTGTTTAATACAAAGCCACAATATCTGACAGCTCCTCCCATTCAAAGGTGCAATCTGTTTCTGAAACTCTTGAATTTGGGAAAGCCACTCACTTTGGAAATGATTCGAGAGCCTGACTTCAAGGTGTCTTAAAGCTTTTGCTTACTCTCTTTAGAACACTATCCTGAGATTACTGTGAGGGAAAACTTGTCTACCAGAAAATAAGACCATGTAGAAGAAATGCTAGCTGCCTCCACTGAAGGCCAGTGCCAAGAGCCAGATGTCAGAAAGGCCATCTCAAATCTTTCATTCTAGCTGAAAACAGTTGCATCATGAGTCCACACAGAATCAATAGGGAACTGCCAAGAAAATTCACAGAAACATGAAAAATGACACACTTCCTTGTTGTTTGTTTGTTGGCTATGGTTTCATTCACAATAGATAATGAGTTCCAGAATTTTCTAGAAATTCATAACATCAATATTCATAAAGTTACTATTATTTTATAGTTCCTCCTACATATTTGTGAATGTCATTACAGACTGCTGCCACCTCATTGCTTGTTGAAGCATTAAGCCCCTCCCAAGTTAATTGCTTAATCATTATGTCCTGGGTGGGGCCCTGCCCCAACCCACACTCCTCTGCCTCAGTGATTCTGGAGAGAAAGTCAGTAAATGACTCCCCTGATTGTTGAACCAGATTACAGAAATAGGCAGATGGGTCACAAGGAGTGCATGCCTTGAGGGCTCTAAAGGCCAGATCGGAGACCTGTTGATAGTAAGCATACAATCCAATAGTGGTTTGAGAGATAGGGCCAATAAAGTTGCCACACCCAGCCAGCATCTCCAGGGTGATACTAAAACCATATTGAAGATTGAGGTGTGAGGCTGTGGAAAAATACCACTGCCCCTCCCTAGGAAGGCCTCTCTGTTCATGAGGGCCTGACCTTACGACTTTGGGGACATTCCACAGAACTCGGTTCCTAGAACTACTTAATTACAAGGTTGCAGCTGTTACCACAAACAATGGCCCCACCCCGTTGCCAAAGACAATGATTGCTGAAGATTAACTGAAATGTTCCCCCTGTACCCCCACTTGTTTAAGGTTATTGTGTTTAAAAGCTGCCTGTAACTGTTACTCGGTGTTCACTCCTTCCCGAAGGCAGTTGAACCCCTGCGTGTCAGCTTAATAAAAATCTTGCATTTTGCAACAAACCTCGGTCTCTGGTGGTCTCTGGGCATCAGGACCTCGGGGCACCCCCAGGGTCCAACATTGGCAGGCCTGCGCTTCTGCCTGGTTATCCAGCAGACCACCAGCTTAAGAAGACAGCAGTTGCTAGGACCGCTTTGAAAAGAGTGTACCAGTCATAGTGGGTCTGTAATTGTATGGACCATTGATGCAGAACTTGCTCAAAATAGAGGGAGTCAGATCCTGACTCATTGGCAGCCTTTCTAATCATTTTAAATTCTAAACTGTCTATCAAATAGCCTAATCTTATCAGCAGGGGTTCTGACTTCCTTGTTTAGACCAGGCTGGTCTAGAATTCAGAGATCAGCCTGTTTCTGCCTCCAGGGTGCTGGGATTAAGGACTTGCACTGCCACCACCACTCTGCTCAAATACTTCACTTCATCTCAGATAACAGTAACTCTGTAGCTCAGAGAACAACTCTGAATTGCAGTGACATTCCAAATCTGTCCAGAAATCCTTTAAAATCTCTCATGTTTTAGCAAGGCCAAACCTCAAAAATATCCTTTCTACTCCCGATATAGGGAAAATCAAAGACATCTAACCAAAAATCAAGAAAAGAAATATGAACGTTGCCTCCCTGGTGAGACAAAGCAACGTACCAACGAAGGGAAATGGAGAAGACCTTCATGCTTTCTGATTAAGAGGGCAAAGAACATAGAACATTAAGGGGCCAACTGCCCCAAGGGGGCACGTTCCTATGCCACAGATAAGGAAGAGTCCAGGGGATGGGCAGTCAAAGAGCAAGGAGACTAGTGCTGTTGGATGTAGCACCACTGGTAGCAAAAGGCAAAAATGAAGGCCCCAAAAAATAACAGTTGTGATGAAAAAATAGACCCTGACCCAGTTGTAGTCAAAACCCAGGCCTGCACGGGTAAAGAGACCACACTGGGGGCCAGATGTTGCTGGGGCCCATGCTCAGGACTCTCGGGGACAGGGATGAGCTGGCACAGAGTCAATGACCCAGACTCCAGGGGTCCAGTAAGTGGCAAAAGCAGGCCTGTTTATTTCAGGAAGAGGATGCCCCCTTTATACCCTCTGCCCAGAATGCCTTTGGCTCCCGAACTGCAGGCTGCTGTGGCTCTTCCTCATCCGCTCGTGTCTCATTACCTGGTGTGGCGTCATCAGTCTCCAGGCAGGTCCGGGCATGTCTGGGCAGGTGTCAAGCCAGCTGCATATGGAAGCCCAGCCACACACGCAATGTTTGGCAGGGGGCCTTGTTCCTGCTCGATGCCAGGCCTTATTCCTCCTACACACAAGGAACTACAGCAACTCAGTAAAGCTTGGAGGGAGAAAAAGTAGCCCTCTTCAGGGAAGTGTATGCCAACTAGTTGTCCAGTGCCAAAAGGTAAATAATCCCTGTAAATATACATACAAGTAACATTATATGAACTCAACAGACTATATTTGGGGCTATAATCTCAACTACTCCAAGCAGAAGCAGGAGGCTCAGGTCCAAGGCCAGAGGAGAAGTAGAAATGGCAATCGGCCATATAGTACTATGTGGTGTACACAAGACCCTGGTTATAATTCTCAGTGTCACAAAAAATAAAATAAGGAAATTACCCAAAGAAAACTAAAGTCTCCATCATTCCAAGCATGGAAACTTTCTCTTTGGTCTCTCTAAAATAAAGTTGGTAGCTTTGTTTGAGCCAATACTCTTTCAGAAGTAGCAAAGAATTCAACGAACAAAAATCTATATCCAGATTAAAAAGAACCAGTGGCCAGAAGTAGAATATGTATACATTTAATTCCACAGCAACCCTAGCCCCCATCCCATTATAGTGCAGTGTGTTTATTTGTTTGCTAGTTTAAATTATGAGGAAAGCCACCAGGTTCTTAAATCCTCAAGTCTCACAAGTTAGGATCAAAAGTCCAGCCTTCATCCTACGCTTAATAAACAGTTCTTGTTTGTTAAGATTACTATTGAATGAGTAACAGGCTAGCGAGTTAAAACAAACAAACAAACAACAACAACAGATGGCTAAAAATTTTGGAAAGCTGTGGTTCTATCCTATTGAGCTCCTCCCTCACCCCATCTAATCTTGGTCTCCTGGCCGGACGCTTGAAATTACTGGTGTGTTGAGTCTTACTTCATATACTATGGAAACTCAGATGTGCTGTCGTTACTTGGGTCTTGGTGCGCACCCTACTAGAATCTCTTGGCAACGAGGTCAGCTTGTCTTCATATTACCCTTTCCAGAATAAAGAGTGCAAGCCCTCAGCACACAAAGGTAAGCGAAGCAGCAGGCTCTTTCTCTGTCATAGTCAATGTGCTTTGAGTTTTCCCATTCGTTGGGGGAGGGGGAGGACACTGTGCTCTGTTTTGCTGCGCTTAACGGGAGGAATCTCTTAAAGCTTGGGGTGGGAAGCGGGACAGTGAAAGGCCGATGGTTGATTCTTTTGTTTGGTTTTTATTGTGCGTGACTAAATGTATTAGATGTTTGGGATCACAGAGAATGTATGCCAATGAAGCGCAGAGCTGTCGAATCTGTATGCACTCTGCTTACTAATATTGCTGCCCTTTGAAAATACAAAAGGCCTCCACACTAACTTGGTATCTGAGTCTCTTTAATAACAGTGCAGTCAGAACATGCTCTCTGAGTCTTCTGAAGGAAACCAAAGACCCTTTCTAAAACCTTTACATAGGAAGATTTTGCCATGGCTTTGTTTCTCCTTCCAAAAATATATACCATAAAAAGGAGACAGGGTCCAGGAAAGGAAATGATGGACAGTATAGTTTTAGAAATCTCTGTTCATGACCCACAACAAACTGTAAGGAAAGGCTTTTTTTTTTTTTTTTTTTTAATCTAATCTTTTGAATAACACCCTGAACCTCTGTGATGAGGCTTCTGGCCCTTCTTCAATTGTCTGCTATGATGACTGGAAAGTATGGGTTGGTTTTTTTTGTTTTGTTTTTAATGATTTTGTTTTTTGCAGATTGGGCTGCTTCTAGACACAAGGATGAGAGGGGGAATCGACCATCGATAGGTTTGCATCAGCCTTCCTGTCCTTCTTTGATAAAAGAAAAGTGAGATTCACTTTATCATAGAAGTATGACAAATGTCTTTCTTCAAATCTCAATTTTTTTTTTTCAGAGCAGATTTTCAGTTGAGAGAAGATTATTACTCAGGGGCAGGGGCAGGGGGATCTTTGGCAACATCTTTGCTCCAGGTTTGAAGAAAAAAAAAATCCTCACCAAGAGGATTACTGGGGGCTTTATTGGCCTGTCGCAAAGCCAGGTACTTTGAGTTCAAAACAAAGGGTAATTTGGTTGGAGGGAGGATCTGGCTGCTCCAGGCCCTCTCGCCGCTCTAATACATAACGCTGAAGAAGTCTGTGTTCTTTGTGCCTTGGTTTCCCCGTCTGCAGAAGGAGAGCTTTGCGCTATATTATCCTTAAGGCCTCCAAAGCTCAAAGAAACCTTAAGCTCAGATCTGTCCCTGAGTGCCTGCCAGCCAGCATTCCAAGCAAACATGCTTGCTCCACCGAATGGCTTTTTCTCCCATGCTCCTAATTGACCATATTTTATACCTGAACTTACAATTTCATCACTTACCTACCCCATATCATTTAAGGTCTCTCCTTTCTGCTTTGAAGTTCAAAGAAAGAGAAGACTTTGTATAATGAGGATGGCCCCTTTGAAATGCTCCCCGCGCAGCTGCAGGCTGGCAGATCCCGCACAGAGCCAGGAAGCCATTGTAATGCAGATGCGCTTCGAAGTGCCTCTGAAGCAAGAGCATTTCCACGGGCCTTTACTGTATTTCTTCTATTATTCATAGAACACAATGTAAATGAAGCCATAAATTTTACCCCCCACACTAGATGTAGAAAGAAGATAATGGAAATTGTGAATTATGAATGAATCTCTGTTATTGTAATTCCTTAAGGATTCTGATGGAGATGATTAAATTCATGCAAAGACAAAGTCTGGGAACTTTCCCGCCTGCGTCCTCACTAATGCCTCTTGGAATGTCACAAGGAAGGGATAGACTAGAGATGATCTTGGCTTCACATTTACCTGCCAAATAATCTCACAGATGATCTACCTAAGCTTGGATGTATTAAAGATAAAGAGTCTCTTCCTGGGGGAAGGGAAGAATGGGGGCGTACCAGTGTCCCCCAAATATGTAGCCTTGTGTCTTAGAAGTCCGAGCAGAAAACCTACTCTGAATCCTACAAATTTATTTTCTCTTTCAGAAAACTGGAGGGAGAGGAAAAACAGTGGAGGCGAAGGGGCAGTGTCTTTCTCAAGTAGATGAACCCTATGTCTAATGAAGCCAAAGATGCAGATTGTTTTTCCTTCTAAGCTTGTTTTGATAACAAGAATTCTGGTCAATGACTCCCTGACCGTGGTACATGATTCTTGTAAATAATGACAGCAGACCATGAGACACGGAAGTCAGTGTGGTTTGGATAATGACACAAAGTGATTAGAAGCACTTTGCTGATGTGAGACAAACCCTCTGGAAAAATCTCAACCTTAATCCACTTTCGTCCTGTGCCAGGCTTTTGGAAGGTTAGAGCTCCCCAAAGTGAGATTTGAGATGATATTTAACAGTTCAAGAGTCGTTCCGAAAGAGTTCTCTTTTTGCAAAACCCCAAAATAGATTTTTGACATTTGTATGCATGGAGAGATGTAGCTTTAGGCAAAAGCAGACTTCTGTTTGGGAGCAACTTCTACTCTCAGACACAAAAATCATTTAAAATGTAGATGTGATCGTGTAGGTAGGAGTAAAAGATTCTCAGTGAAAGATGTTAACATTTGCCACAAGCTAGCAGGTGCAAGGTGTGCTGGGAGCACCTAGGCAGCCAGCATTCAACATCCTTTTCTGCAAAATGAAACTTTTGGCCTGGATGATCTTCAAGGCACTTGAGATTTATTCTTTGCGATTCTTAGGTAGGAGTGAAGTGGGAGACCTATGTTCTTGTGTTACCATCTGTAGGGCTTGGACTACGAGGTGACTCAGAAGTCAAGACACCATCCTGTCTGTGTTGAAGGCTTAGGAAGGTCCAAGAGAGTGAGTATAGGGTTTCTACAAAGAGCTGGGTCTGAGAGTAGAGACAAGGTCACTGAGCTGCCTTTGCCCCTAGTCAAAGGTTAAGTGGAGAGAACAGAAGGGTATAAGGATACTAACTCTCCAACGCTTAGGGGCCGAACCACAAGCTTCAACCTGGACAGATCATCCTACCGAAGATAAAGAATTCATTCCCAGGGAAGGGGAGAGTGTGGCAAATGTTTTTATCATATTCAGACAAGTTGCTTAAGATCCTGAACACAAAACACTTGAATCTTATGACCTGGAGCCCTCTTTTAGAAGAGTATAAGGAGAAAAGGCAAAATTAAGTAGGGACAATATTTTTCTTTAAAGGATGACCCAAGCACCTAATGAAGTCAAGGCTCCCGATTTTTCCCCTCTCTACATTTGTTTCGATAGTGAGAATTGTGGTATTCTTGGGATTGACTGTTCAAATGACCACATAGTTGGTGGAGAAACATCTACCTGATCCACACACACACACACCCTCTACCTCTGCTTCCCTCAGCCAAGCCCCCACCCATCTCTCTCCTTTCTCATCAGCCCTCCTGACAACTCCAGAGAATCATCCAGCATCCAGGCAGGAAATCAGAGGTTAAGGCAAACTGGGGCGATGGGGCATGGAGAGGGCGCAGCAGGGATGTGTGAAACACAGAATGGTCACCAGGAACCAATGAACACCACCAGGGAACAGCCTGGACAGCGGCAGTAAGCAGCTAATACCCTGGAACTGAAGATAGAAAGGGGCTCAGGGAGGGTCCCCAGAGCCCAGATGCTCCCTATAGGAGGGGGCCAGCAGAGGGAGGGGCTTCCTGCTAGGAATGGGGCTCATGGATGAAATGCAGATAGTCTACCAGATGCCACCAGAAATAGTGGGAAATGGGCATAGTTACATCCAGTGCCTCTCCTCTTACCCCCAGAAATGGTCTCTGCACCTCCCATTAGACACATCTGCCAGAGGCCAGATGGGCAAGAGCCCGTAGCAATCAGCCATATCAGTGTGAGGGAGGGTGTGGCTCTCCAGACAGCACCCTATGACCTATGCACCTGGGAACTCTACAGAATGAGCAGCCGCATGGGCTCTATTCCCTCTGAAGTTCAAAGCCAAGAACAAAGTCTTGTCTCCGCATTCCCGCTAAGGTAGTAAAAAAAGGAATGTTGGACTGTTACAACTGAGAACAACAGTAGCCAGAGAGAAACACAAGAAGCTTGCCTGGCCTGGTTCAGACTCAAAATGTCACTGACATCTCTCCATTGCATGTTTTCTGGAGCAGTGGTCTCCTATACACCTTCCCATCACTGTCTCCACAGTTTAAAATTCACTGTTTATGTGGGAGGGGAAAGCCCCACTGCTTTTCCTACACAGCGATTTTGCTTACTAAGTGGCAGGGCAGACAAAGCAGTTCTTCCCCATCAAACAGATGAGATGTGTCATCTATAAACATGAACATCACGTGCACAGCGTATTCACTAACTCTTCACATGTTCCCATCTGATGATACCAGGAAAGAAAAGCCTAAGAGTCATTCTTCAAAAGGACCCAAGCGAAAGTCCATCTGCCTTCAGTTCTGACTGTGCTCGGTCATGCTTCCTAAATGCCACTTCTCTCTGGAACATGATGCACACTTTTAAACAAAGGCTGTCTTTTCTGGCACTATTAGGAATTATGTGAGTCACTAATCTATCCTTAGTTCTACAGAGCCTGGTACATAGCAAGAATTTCATAAGATTTTTATAGGTTGAAGAAGTAAACAGATGAATAAACAAACAAAGCCATCATATAGGAATATTTTCCAGCATGCTGGAAAGACATTTCCTCATTTTGAAGACTGCCTGGCCTTTCACATAGACCAATGGTTCTCAACCTGTGGGTTGTGACCCTTTTGGTAAACTTCTATCTCCAAAAATATTTATGTTACGACTCACAACACCAGCAAAGTTACAGTTATGAAGTAGCAACAAAAAAATAATTTTATGGTTGGGGGTTATCACAGCATGAGGAATTCTATTAAAGCATTGGGAAGGTTCGGAAGCACTAACATAGACAAAGAAGGAAGCCACAAAGACCCTGTGTGCCTCAGAATCATCTGCCTGCTAGCTTGTCATGGCTACCAAAGGTTTGCAGAGGTTCATTTCTTAAGGTTCACACAAGCAGTCACCAGGTAGCACCTGCTGAGTAGACGTTCTTAAGAGGCATTTGGGGCTAGATTATAGGAGAAAGTAGTTGACAAGAAAGAAATGGACTGAGGCCACAGGCTGTGAGATGTGGGTTTGGGATCAGCTGTTTCCCATTAAAATAATTCTGAGTGAGACTTGCAATTTTTTCTGTCTGACTCTCCTCAGAAATCATTCACCTTTAGTGAAAGCTTGACCATTAATTTTAAAAGGATATTCTCCTTTTTCTGAAGTGGGTAGGGCTTCCCACAGTTCTTAAAGGAAAGGCTCTCTTTCTACATTAAAAAAAAAACCCTCATCTCAGTTATGAATATGGAGGTGTTTTTTAAAAACCACCAAAATATTAAGCTATATAGATAGAACCGGGATGCAAGGAAGGGGTTCCCAAGCAGAGTGCCTTTTCAAAACCCCCCACAGGCTGCTCAATGTGTGTTTCCAACTCTCGTCCTACAAATTGCCATGTAGTCAGCCTCCAGCAGACTGTAAGGCCACATCAGAAACTTCAATAGTAGGATGCCAGGAAGCACATGTGATCCACGAAGCTCCTGCCCAACTTTGATGTCTTAAGGGTTCCAATCTTTTGTAAGCAAGAAGTGCTTGTTCCCAGCAGCACCACAAAGCCTTTTTAGCATGACAGAGTTATTGCTTACCTCATCTTAGTGGCAAAGCCATCCAGTGACAAAGCCATGACATCTCCAATGTCAAACAAGTTATGGCCATTGGAGACATTGTTCATGATCAACCTGCCATTGGAAAGGGAGCTCTGACCAACAGTGTAAATCATCTTGTTGATTTCAGTACAGCGGGTGGAAGACTTTCTGCCCAGCCTGAGCCACAGAGAAGGCCACAGGGGTAGGTTTCTAGGCTCCAATAGACACAACCTTGAGTAGCTCTCAGTTAGTCTTGCAGGCCACTTCTTCGTATCCCAGCCGCTGTGACTCCTCAGTAGCCTTGGGTCACTCAGATGACATTGATTATTTGTTTCCTGACCAAACACCCAGTTCTTAGGGACCTTCAACTCTAGACCCTCCAAGGTCCAGTATAGCTCTTCAGCAACAGGACTCTGTTCACCTGGATCTCCACCACATGTGCCTTCTTCTAACCTCGAAGAAGCAGGCACATCTGGGTGTGAGCCATAGTAAGGATGACCTGGAAATGCTTCTTCACGTTGCGCAAGTCCTTCATGCCAGTGTCAGGCCGCCATGTCTTGCAACACTCACCTTCTTCTTAGATTTGTGCCAGTTCCGGAAGAAGCACCTTTTATACTTGTGGCTGATATGCCCAGCAAAGACCGTCTTGAGGGGACAGAGGTCTCATGGGGTCTCCATGTACCTCACGATGCCCACAGCCACCACGGGCAATGTGTTTACAGTGGGGACAAACACCACAACTTCTTTTTTTGTTTATTTGTTTACCTTGCACCTTAGCCTTCTTGCATGATGCAGGTGCAGTCATGTCAGCCTTGTAGCCCAGAAAGGCTGTGAGATGGACAGGCTTGGAAGGATCACCCCTGAAGAAGCTTTTCACTTCCCTTGCTGCTCTACTTCTTAGGCAAGAATCCCAAGGATCCATCTCTTAGAACAGAAAACCTCCTGTGAGACAATGCACAATCAGATTCCACCAGTAGCATCTACCAAACCCTACCAATGCAGCAAATACAGATCACTTTAATAAATTAAATGGCATTCCCCAAACTTTTTTTTTCACTGTATTAAAGATTGGACACAGAGAGTAGCCTAACACTTAAGCTCCCAGATGCCTTCCCCAACCTCACCTTCTTCTTCAGTTTATTTTCATCTACTTTAGTTTAGTTTGAGACAGGGTCTCATTAATTTATCTAGGCTAGTCTCCAACTTACAATCCTCTTACCTCAGCTTCCTGAGTAGCTGGGATTATAGGTGTGCACCGCTATGTCCTACTGATAAACTTATTTTAAGCCCTGCTACTCACTGAGCCCAAAGTTATTTCCTATACTAATAATTGCCAGCCAGCTCTCTCTGACGTTTTTAAACAGACCGTAAAGTGAGGTGTCAACTCGACACCATGGTGAACATAGAACCAGAGAGGGGTAATCTGTTGGGGTTTTTCTGTCCTTTTATTTTACGTATTTCTTCTGTGTGTCCAGAGAGAGCAAATCGGTCGGCATATAGGCTGTCTTTCAAAGTGGGATTTACAGGTCTATTTAAGCAGCAATCATAACCGGAAGTTCTCCCCTGCTCACCCCCAGCCCTTCCGGGTTCACTGTCCCCCACGACCCCAAAGCACAAGTCTTTCAGCCAAGTCAGCTTTCTTATGTACAATGGATTTCATTTCCCCGTCACCAATTGTGTGGTCTCTCACACGTACCGGTGAAGTGACTTTGCTAGGGAGGCTCTCTCCAGCCCTGGGGAGCGGTGACAAAGAAGCAAACTGTAAACTCAGAGCCACTGTGTGCCTGCAGAGGGACATCTACCGAATTCTAAAAGCCCAGGGGAACTCTGCTAAGTGCCAAAGGCGTTGAAGAAGAGTAAATAAAAGTAAAACGATTTATATTTAACCCACCGTTCATGGATGGAATTGGTCAAAGTTGTATACAGAAACACTGCCAAGGCTTTGGGGAAGCTTGGGAATGACGTGCTTATGGCTTCAATCTGAAATGTCCCTCAGAGGCTCATGTTTTGCACACACACTGGGGGTTCCAATTGAGGAGGTTGAGGAAACTTCCGAAGGTGGGGCTTAGCTGGCAGAAAGGGGCGGGCCTTTGAAGGCTTTGTCTGCCCTGGTTCTGGTCTGTGGTCCCTGCTTCCTGCTCTGCAGTGGTGTGCCCAGCTCCACCACAAAACTCCACTGTGTGACCCGAGCCATCCCTTCCCCACCATGAGGGACTAAAACGCCATAAGCCAAGAGAATCAATCTCTCCCTCCCTTAAAACTGTTACTGTCAAGTATTGTGGTCACAGTGATACGAGAAGAACCAACACACATATCTTCCCTCTAGATTCATTGTGTGTGTGTGTGTGTGTGTGTGTGTGTGTGTGTGTGTGTGTGTGT
>CAJQZJ010032284.1:2146201-2160626 GCA_907164525.1 Lophiomys imhausi
TGTGTGTGTGTGTGTGTGTGTGTGTGTGTGTGTGTGTGTGTGTGTGTCTTTCTCTACCAACCCCCTTTCATTTTTACACAGGGTCTCACTTTGTAGGCCTGGCTGACCTGACCTGAAAGTCACTATGTAGACAACACTGGCTTTAAATTCGCAGAGATCCATCCACCTGCCTCTCACTATTCAGTCCTGGAACTAAAGGTATGCCCCACCACACCCAGCCCTTTCTGGATTCTTGAATAAATGCTAAATAATTATAACTCTGTATCATTTGCTCTTAAGTAACTTAGAATTAACTATAGTTTTGAGAGAGAGATTTTGAGAGGGCCCTCCATCTCCAGGATCACTGCAGTATTAAGGGGGTCAGATTATTTCACGGATCAGATGTTAATGATAAAATAGGAGTCATGGGTCATTTCAAGTGTCCATCTGGGGCAATCAATGTAAATCTGACCACTATATAACCACTGGTGCTCTGGGCAAAATGAGAATCCTGCCTAGCTTCCTCATTTTCTCAGAGGCCTCCTCGTTGATTCTTATATTTTTGGTTGTGAGCCTAGCCTTTAACGGCTGAGCCATCTCTCCAGCCCTCTCCTCGTTGATTCTAATAGGCAAAGTTACTTCCTCCTGGAGGCCTTTACATACAATGCTCCCCTATGTGGAATGATCTCCCTCCAACATTCTACATGCGTAAAACCTGTCTTTCAGAAGTCTGCTTCAGGTGTTTTCGATGGATCTGGCAGACTAGTTCTCTGTTACTGCAACAGCTCAAGTGTGTCTGATCCTCACCTACACCATGATCCTTAACTCCCCAGTGTAACAGTACTGAGTACTTGGACCTTGAAAAAATAAAGTCCAAAAGGAAGTAATAGGGCAATGAACACCTTTGGTCTTTTGAATAGATTAGTTCTTGTGAGAGCAGGTTAATTATTGAAAGAAAAAAGAAAAAAGGAAGGAAGGAAGACACAACAAAAGTGCTGGGTAATTCAGAAACTCACATCTAGTCAAAATGAGAGTGCACTCAGGGACAAATGGGACATCTGTACCACACCCCTCCTTCTAAGTTTCCAGGGCTATCTCGGAGGAGTGTTTGCAAAGAGTGGAAGAGCCAGAGGCTGGGGAGAACCACACAAAACAGTGTCTTCTTCGCACACAGCAAGACCGGTGCACTCACACACTCAGCAGCTACGGATGTCTGCACAAGATCCTCCACAGTGATGCCGACTTCTCTGCCTCACCATGCACCCCCAACGGATGAAACTTCCGATGCTCTGAGCCAAGATAAACTCCGGGTCACTTTACTCTGTCCTCTGTTACATGCCTAGCTGTGAAGGCGCTGCCTCTCACAGTGACCATCTAAACATTAAACTAACCCAGAACTTCTTGTGTGTGGTCATGTGCCCATGAGGCCAGCTTTCTTTAGTGTCCACCACTGTATCTGCAGCCCCAAACCCAGGGCTTGGTAAATAAACAATTATTCATAAGTAACACAGAACAAAGATTCTCTGACCTTCTCCTCCTCCTGTGTTCTATCTCCCATTGTGCAGCTAGAATATTTGAGTCCTGCTCTGGTCATCCCCCTTGTGGCTGGCTTTGCCGCTGTTTCTTTAAAGGTCAGAAACTTCTCTGGCAGGTTCATCCAGGCCCTGGAAGATTGATATTTCTCAGAAGCTGCAGTTAAGAAATGTATTTTCGTGTTTCCTTAAAGGAAATTCCAGTGCATCCTTCAGTGAACTGCACTTGAAGACGAAGGAAAATCAATGCTTTCAGATAGCATTACGTTGTCCTGAATAATCCCAAAGCTGCCCGTGACTTACTGTAGAGGGTGTAATTGAAGTAAGGATGAACTGCACACCATTTCAAAGTCTGCTAAATTGAAACCGTTCTTTCTGTTGACACATGCTTGGAAGCTGCAGATAATGTGATTTAAAATAAATACACTGGCCCAAGATACTTGTATAATTGAAATAAATATGAAATAACCCGCAGAGTCTGCAGCCCATTGGGTAAATTAACTCCTTGTGCACAAGGTGACAAGACACCTGCCTAAGAAGAGAAACACAGCGTTGGGTAGATCTGAGAAAGTAAAAGAGAATGCATACCCTCAAATGAGATGGACACCCAAGTATTGAGTTTTTAGGGACTTGGCCCAAGTCTTTGTAGAGCACTGTCCCCAGTGAGGAATTCTCTCACACATCATACAACTCACTTGAACCGATATTAAGAGACCCTGATGCTTCAGGATGAGATATATAGAGGAGAGGCAGAGGAGACAAAGGGAAATCAGAATCTTTCCCCTGAAGACCCAGGGGCAAAGGATAAGACATCAGAAACTGCATTACAATGGGTTCCCAGGAGCCCTTTTGAGTAATATGTAAATGAGTGACTTGTCAATCAGGATGTACCAGAAAATAAAGGGGTGAGTATCTTCTAGATGTGCTTCATTAGAGAAACATGACCATCATGATTGGTAGGATAGGTCTGCTATAGGGTTTAGGTCCTCGGTGACTATGGAAGCCAGTGAGTGATCTGTAAAGCTCTGTTGTCCCAGGTCTGAACCTGAAGCCAGCAGGCCTGGCTGCTGCTGAGAAAGGAAGACAGACATGAGTGAGGATGAATCAGAATGCACTGGAGCCAGAAGAACATTCAAGAACCACGTGGAAGAGCAGGAACTGGTACCTGGCTCTCTTAGAAACTCACAATCTCCCACCACCACCTCCAAACTGGCATCCTTGATGCAGATAAGCTGCCAGGAATACCTGAGCCCTTAACCATGGGCCACCCAAGAGTCTAAGCTGAAGAAGGATTAGGAGTGGGAGAAGATGGAGTCCATTCTACTCTCAACTCACACAGTATAAGCCAGTGAGGGCTACAACAGCACCTGCCTCTGTGGTTACCCTGGAGCCTAGCAAGGTACACCTCAATCCCATGGTCCAGCTTTCCTACATGTTCTCTCTTGACCAGTGTCATCCAGGACCATGAAAGATGGGGGATTCTGGGAAATTGAGGAGCTAATGAACACAATACAAACCCCCAAGGTACCATAATTAACAGAATGCCAGGAACATGTTCCATGAAGCTCTTTTGAAGGGGCTTAAGGATATATTCCCAACCTCTAAGGGGGAATGGTTGAAACTGCATACAGGCATTGGCTGGGATAACTGGGGCGTGTTTGGAAGCAGTAGTCTTAACTCAGGGAATTCTTCCTTTATTAGAGCATTGGGCAAAGCCTAAGGATGCTTTGGAATAGCACAACCAGGGTGTGTTGCCATATCTAGTAGTTAAAGACCTTGGTGCCTCAGAACATTCTGTAGTGCACAAGACAGCTGCTCACTGCAAAGAAATCCACAGAGAACAAAATACCAGTGGGACTGAAGGTGACCCCTGGGCAGAGAAGGATAGCCTACAGTTATGGTGGTTATGGTGGTTTGAATGAGAATGGTCCCCATAGGCTCATATATTTGAAACTTTGGTCATTAGGGAGTGGCACTACTTGAGAGGGATTAGGAGGTGTGGCCTTGTTGAAGGAAGTATGTCACTGAGGGTGGGCTTCGGGGTTTCAAAAGCTTAAGCCAGTCCCAGTATCTCTCTCTTCCTGCTGCTTGAGGATCCAGATGTAAAACACTCAGCTGCCTCTCCAGCACCAAGTCTGCCTGTGTGTTGCCAGGATGACAATGAAACTCTGAAACGGTAAACCAGCCCCAATTAAATGCTTATAAGAGCTGCCGTGGTCATGTTATCTCTTCACAACAATAGAACACTGACTAAGACAGAAGTTTCTAAGAAAACCAGAGAAAAACTCATTTTGTAGGTCCTAAGATATCCTTTTAAAACCCCATACTAAAGCTAGAGAGATGGCTTGGCAGTTAAGAACACAGGCTGCTCTTCCAGAGGATGCAGGTTCTGTTCCTAGAACCCACAGTGACAGCTCAAAGCCATCTGTAAATCCAGTTCCAAGGGGATCCAAAGCTCTCTTCTGGCTCCCACAGGCACCAGACACCCATATGGTACACAGACTTCCATTCAAGCAAAACATCTATACACATCCAATATAAGTAAATAAGTCTTTTTTAGTTGAAAAATAAAAATTAAGTAAATAAATCAAAACTCCATATTAACTAAAAGAATCTTCCTGTAAAAAGAAATGGAGTAAATCAGTTAAGTATTGGTACAGCCTCTAACAGTTAACAGAAAACCAACAGTACTACAGACTGTTCCACAGTACCACAGAAGGTATGGTGCAAAGCCTTCATCATAATGAAAACAGGCAGCACATAAGTCTTATTCTAAATTATTTTGTGTGTGTATTCACTCATAAATGTGGAGGCCAAAGGTTGACATCAGGTGTCTGCCTCAACCCCTTCTCCACTTCAGTTTTTGAGATAGTCTCCCAGTGAACCCAGAGTTCACAGATTCTGCTAGACTGGCAACAGGTCCCAGGATCTGTTTGCACCTCCCTGGTGCTGGGATACCGGGCTCATTCCTGCATCAATGTGTTTTTTTAGATTACCAACTGAGCCGCCTCCCAGCCCCTTTTTTCTTTTCTTCTTCTTCCTCTTTTACTTTCTCCTCTTCCTTCTTTTCCTCCCCCTCTGCTTCTTCTGTCTGTCTGTTTGCTTGTTTGTTTGTTGTTTTCAGCAGGGGTCTTGCCACATAATACAGACTGACATCAAATCTATGATCCTCCTGCTTTAGCTCCCAAATGCTGGGTGGGTTTAAAAGTGGACCACCATACCCAGCCACACACACAACCATAACCTTGCCTTACCTGGCCTCCTCAGCCAAAAGTATAAATCATGCATATAGTAAGTAATCTCAGGAAACGCATAGAATAGGGAAGAAAGATGGTTAATATAGGGTATATACCGAGCCCATTACCACTGTGAGTAATTGGAGCTGTTTTGGGCTGGGGAACTTTGAGCTTTGATGGAAAGCAACCTTGAGGTGAGAGAATTGGGACATTTCTCTTCCAGTTCCCATCAGGCATTGGGTAAGAACTGGGGTTGGGGGAACTAACAACCTACTGTTATTACATGGAACAGGCTTCAGTGCCAGTACAGATTTGATGTCAGAGAGTTCTCAGACATCATTAGCATTGATGGTCAGAAGGCCTGAACCTGCTACAAGAGGTCAAGGATCTTAATAGGTACAGCTTATATCCATGGAAGAATGTTATGGCAAAATTCTTTCCCTTCCAACTTGGGATGTGAGACAGAAAGATAATTTTGCAGATATTCTGATATACCTAGCCCTGACCCC
Organism: Lophiomys imhausi; assembly: GCA_907164525.1. NCBI lineage: Eukaryota > Metazoa > Chordata > Mammalia > Rodentia > Muridae > Lophiomys > Lophiomys imhausi. The sequence continues at coordinate 2,151,458 of CAJQZJ010032284.1, forward strand.
GAAGTACTAAAGACACAGAGGAACAGGCGTAGGATTTGCCACCCCCGCCCCGAAAATTTTGAACATATAAAAAAAATTAGGAAAAGCATTAAGCATCTTTTTGCTGACTACAGTATATATTTTGATTGGCTTCTTTTGCGGGGGGATAATTTCATCTTGGGGATTATGTGTGTGTGTGTGTGTGTGTGTGTGTGTGTGTGTTTGTTCATGCATATGTCTGTATGTAGGTGTGCATATATGTTTGTATATATGTGTGTGGTAGCCTCTCACTGAACCTGGAACTCAGTGGCTCAGCTAGATTGGCTGGCCAGAAGCCCCAGATAGCCCCGCCTCTGCCTCCTCAACACTGGGATTACACATACATGATCTTCGCTCAGCTTTCAGGGAGGTGCTGGGATCTGAACTGAGGTCCTCATGCTTGTAGCAGCAGGCACTTTACTACTTGAGCCACCTCCCCTACTCCTGCTCTTGTTGCTTTGAGGCTAAGTCTCACAGTGTAACCCAGGCTGACCTTAGACTCACTCTGCCTTCAAATTCTTGATCCCCCTACCTCAGTCTCTCGAGTGCTGGAATTTGCAGCTGTGTGCCATCATTTCTTTATGAGAGGTGGTAGGAAATTACATGAGCTAGAACTGTCCTCCCCGCAAGATGCCTGCCTTTTGAGGTTTATATTCTAGGCATGTACGTGGGCATGGCAGTGAAAGGGTGGAAGAGGAAACACCATGCACTCCATAGTGACCAGCAAAATTAAAGAAATAAAATAGGGTTAAACAGAATAGGAGCAACTGGAAACCAAGGAGGCCATTTCGTCTGATAATCAGAAAAGGAAGTGGCATTTGAGTCGTGTCCTGGAGGATAAAGAGTCCCTATATACCCAGGGATAGAGTTCTTAGAAGAGGTGAAGGTAGGAACAGAGGCCCTGCCTTAGTTTTTCTGTTGCTTTATCAAATCACTTGACTTAGACATCTGAAAGCAGGAAAAACCTCCTCTGGCTCATGGTTTCAGAGGGCTCATTGCCTCACAGAGGGGAGGACACAGTGAGGCACAGCAGCTCACATCCTGTGGGCCAGATCTCAGAGACAGAAGAATACAAGCACTCAGCTGCAATCCCCTTCCCAGTTCAGTCTGTCTGGGCCTATGGGGTGGTACCATCCACATGAGGACAGATCTTTCCCTTTGACTGATCCTTTCTGGAAACACTCTCGAAGACACTCCAGAGAGAGGTCTACCTCTGTCTCCAAGGTGATCGTGCATCCAGTCAAGTGAACCGCGAAGAGCAAGCGCTACAGGCCCCCACTCAGAAAACCATCTTAGCAGGTTGCAAGTCAATCAACCAGCCAGCCAGGGGTGGGTGTGGATGCCGCTGGAAAAGTGAGCCTCACATGAGCTGTTACCTTACTGTATGGCTCTCTGTGTCCCCAAGGTATTAAGTGTTAAGAGTAGCTTGTGTTGCTACAGGCTAGCATAAGAGAATTTTAAAAAGAAGCTTGATTCAAACTCACATTTTCAAAGGTCCTCTCCTGGAAACCTTGTAGACAATAGGCATGAGCTAGGGGCTGGAGGAGTCCGGGACTCTGAAGGTGATAAAGGGAACTTACTTCAGGCACTTAGATGGGTGCATCACAGGGCCCGCTCCTCGCCATTCAGAGGAGTTCATGCTGACCTGAGAGATGGGACCAGCAGGATCCTCATCTGCAGCCAATACCCAACCGCTCCCAGTGCCACATAGCCCCTGGGCTGCCAACAAACATCCATGGTTGGATTTTTTTTTTTAATGTTTTCGCTAAATGAGTTTTTTTTTTTTTAAGACTAATTTTATTCACAGTCACTTAACAGCTGGTGGTTGTTAATTGTCATCTGTTACATTGGGCATCAGAACGAAGTCTGTCCATCTGTCCTGAGCTCTGTCAGTATTCCTTATGCTTCACACTCACAGTCTATCACCATACCAGTTTCCCAGAGTCCAACTCTCTAAGCTCCCAAGACAGGTTTCTCAGGGAAGGGAAGATGGAGGAAGAGAGGGGCGTGGGGAAATGGGTGAAATGGCTTTTTGAGATAGGTATATATCCCAGGCAGCTATGTTTGTGACTTAGACTCCTGGGTACTAGGATTATGGTTGTGCCCACCATGGCCAGCTACTGGGTTCTTGCTCAAGGGGTCTCATTGGCTAAAGAAGTACAAAGTCACATGATTTCAAAGAAGGACCCTGAGGACATTGTTCCCCATATGGCTGAATCAGTATCTCAAATCCTTTCTATACAAAAGTTGTTTTAAAGTAAGAACAATAATTACATAAACAGTGAAAGAAAGTAGCATATAAACATTCACCTTTCCTAAGCTTATGTTCACCTGCAAAATGATAATATACAATATAAATGAGGAAATCTCTAGAAAGCTATGTATCATGGTAATGGCTTTAATTAGGTGATTAGATTTAATATTCATTCTGTGTGTTGATCTGTTTGGCAATGTTCCTGTGGAGATATAGAACATAGAAACATGTATCAGTTTGTCTTGTGCATGTGTGTGGTACACATACATGTATGTATACATGTTTACATGTGTGTGGATACACATGTATTTGTGCATGTAGAGACATGAAGTTGTTATTAGGTGTCTTCCTTTCCACCTTATGCATGTAGGCAGCCTCTGCCTGAACTAGGACCTCACAGATTTGGCCTCTCTAGCTAGCCAGCTTGCCAGAGATTCCCTCTGCCTCTGGAATAGCAGAATTACAGGCAGTCACCACACCTACCCAACTTTTATGCGGGTTACAGGATCAGAACTCCAATCCTCCTACCTGTAAAACCAGTCCTTTATCTATGAGGCCACGTCTCTAGTGCCTAGCACCCATTGATTTGTTGTTTTTGAAACAGGATCTCACTCCTGTCTAGCATCAGATCTGATGTCCTCCTGCTTCAGCCTCTCTGATGCTAGGATCACACGTGTGCCACCTTGCCTGTCACTACTCATCTTTGCAATAATAAATAAAAACAATGGATTTCCACGTAAGTTGGAAGATTAGAAACTGCCTCCCTAGGGCCCAGGTGAGGAGAAGAATTACAAGAAGGAGCAGACTCTGTTGCAAACAGAGAATAGGGAAGCCTGGGGAAACTCACAGGTATAGTGGAGAACAGCTGAGAAGTGCAGGGAGAAAGCTGGGAGATACACAAAAACGTAAGCCTAGCCAAACACAACTGCAGCCTCACGAGGAGGGGCCCAGGTGAAGAGAGACTGACAGTCCCACCCTAAGGACAAACCCACAGCTCTCAGATGTCTCAAATTCAACCTCAGGCTTTGAGAGGGTGAGTCATCTGGTCACCAGTTAAAGGAATCCCAGATTCACCCTGTGTGGTGGCTGTTCTTGGTTATCTTCATCTAGAATTAACTAAAACCCATGCAGTTGGGAAGACCCACCTTGAATCTGGATAACGTGACTGTTTTGTTTTGCTTTGCCTTGCTCCACTTTGTGTTGTTTTGTTTTTCCTATCTAAAGGACACGGAAGAAGCTTTTGCTTTTTGCCTGCTTTTCCTTCACTCTCACTAAAAATCCATTCCTTCACTGGCACTAGAGCACACTTCTGTGGGATTCTGGTGTACAGTGAACACCACCTGAGACATTCAATCTCATGGACTGAACAAATATTGGTTTCTTGGACTTTCTACTGGGAGAGAGCCATTGTTGGATTAGCTGGACCACGGCCTGTAAGCGACCCTAATAAATCCCCTTTAGACAGATGGATGCATAGATGATAGATGGATGGATAGATAGATAGATAGATACATAGATAGACAGATACATAGATAGATAGATAGATAGACAGACAGACAGACAGACAGATAGATAGATAGATACATAGATAGATAGACAGATACATAGATAGATAGATAGATAGATAGATAGATAGATAGATAGATAGATAGATAGATAGACAGATAGACAGATAGATAGATGATAGACAGATGACAGATAAATAGATGGTAAAAAGATAGACAGACAGACAGACAGATAGATGATTGTGGTAGAAGTTAGGCCTATTTAGTGAATTAGAATGCAGTTCAGCTTAGCATCTAGCAGCACATAAGGAGGACCTTGGCGTCCCTTTAACTTGTTGAAATCGACAAAGCCCAGTTGAGGACATAGTTCTGTGAGAAACATGAAATGCCTTGTTGAAGGGTCATGACTAAGAAACCACACAAGCCACAGATGACTTCAGTTGCCCCAAGAAGCCACAGGACTGCTGGATATCGTAAGAAACCTTGTGGGCCCTTGAGACCACCAAGGATCTCAAGATGATGCTATATATAAACCAGAGAGCTCCACGCGGCACTCTCTTCTGCTGCCTCTTCCTCTTGCCCTCACAGACTGAGAAATGAACACATGCTGGAGAAGTGTACAACAAGGTATGACTTTCGTTAGTATTGAGACCTCAATGGTCATAAACTGAGAGGCAGAGTCCAAGATAGAGACTTTTCTCCCCAAGTTAGACAGAGAGAGACCTTTTACGGCAAATAAGGCTGGCAGAAAAGACAGGTCTCCACAGGAGGCTGTGGTGAGAAACTAGGCCGTGAAACATGAGCAGACTGAGGAGACTATAGAAATGAGTCTCAGCTGATGGAGGAAGCCGACCTCAAGTTTAATAAGGTTAAAACAGGCTGGCCTCATAAGCCTGTCAAAAGCTAGTGGTTGAAATAAACTGAATGCGCAAACCTGCAAAGCTAGGCCCAGAGGAAGCCAAGCCAAGCTGAAGATAGGATTCCTGCCATGACTGCCAGAGCAAGACTGCTAATTACTATAAGGGAGTGCCTGCAGATAGAAGACTGGCTGCTAACCAAGAGGCCCACATGGACCTGCATGAGTGAATTTAAATATCCTTTCAAAAGGGTTAAAATAGGATTGGTTAAGTGTTCTTAGGTATTAAGTATTCATAAGTATTAGTTTATAGGATATAGGTGTTTTATAGGAGGTGTTTGTTAATTATTAATAAATATAGGTGTTTTTTTTTTTTTTTTTGGTTTTTCGAGACAGGGTTTCTCTGAATATCTCTGGCTGTCCTGGACTCACTTTGTAGACCAGGCTGGCCTCGAACTCACAAAGATCCGCCTGCCTCTGCCTCCCAAGTGCTGGGATTAAAGGCGTGCGCCACCACCGCCCGGCAAATATAGGTGTTTTAAATAAAAATTTTCTGTTACAGTACTCTGTAGGACTTGGAGGACGGTGGCCAGGTGCTGTCTTGGCAGGAAAGCATTCAAACTGAGCTACCCTACGAGTCTGAGAACAGGGAAGATCCTTCGGAAGATCCACCAATCAGGGAAACTGAATTCAACCTGCCAAAGCCCAAGTATGAGAGACTGTCCTGAGAGGCAGCCGTGGACATCCAGAGTGGATCCACACAGGAAATCCACAAGAAAAGGTAGCTCTGCCTCAAACACATACTTCATCATCTGAGAATAACCTGAGGGAGTGACAGCCGGAGCCTGAGGTCAGTGTGGGGAGCAACTTCCTGTGTTCACTGCTGTAGAGTCCAAAAACCCTAAAGCTCCAGCATAATGCTTGACATCCAAAACTATGTCCCTCCTTCAAGGGAAGCAACACTTCTGGGATTGGAAAGTATTGAGGGAGACCGAGAAAACAGGCAGCTTATGTCTCCTGGACAAAAGACCTGAGACCCAGGATGGCCCTTTAGGCTATAAAATAAATCCACCAAGACCTTTTAATATTTCAATGCCTAAGCTTTAGCTGGGCAGACTCTCAACTACCTCATCTACATTAACCCACCCATCTAGCCCCATCCAGCCACGTGGCTAGCTATACCTTTGGGGTGTGTTGACATGTCTCTCCTGTGTCTCCAGGTGAAAAGCCCTTCCCCTTTCTTCTTCCCAGAGTTCCTTTCTCTTCTCCCAGGAAGTTTCTGCCTTCCACTTCTTTTTCTGCCCAGCCTTAGGCCATGGGTTTTTTTTAATTGATAACTGTTACATCCATACAACACACAAGACATGTCTCTACAGAAAAGCACCAAGGCAGGTCCTCTGCCCACGTAGACCTAACTCAGTGCTGCCTTCCACACCCCCATGGCACTTGGGAGACATACCACCACCCCCACCACTACCACCATTTAGACTATCAGCCACCCAGTCTGCAGATTTGGTGGGGGAGGCTGCCCAGCCCACAGACTGCAAAGGTGAGTGTGGCCTGCAGAGGCTGCTAGTATGAGAAGGAGAAACGCTGCTAAGGTGAGCACAATTCAGGCCGACTCAAGACACTTGTTCTTACAGGCTCAGCTCAGGCACACCCTAGGACAGGCAAGACTTCACAAGCCCAACCCACCCCACCCCACCCCATGCCTACAACTGGCAGTCTCCAATCTCCAAAGACCCAGAAATAAATCGTTCTCATGCACTTTCTCTCTCATTCCTATTATCTTTCTTTTGACACTTCTTTTGATTTTTTTTACTATATTTTTCATAGTATTTATACTTTCTTGTATCAAAAATCAAATGCTTTTTCTTTCTTCTCTCCATGCAGTCCAACAACTTTATACAATTGTTGTTTGGAAATATTTTTTTTTCTTATTCTTTTTTTTTCAAATTCCCCTGTTCTTCCTATTTTAATTTCTGCTGTACTTTTAGCATCATAACTTTATTGGCTTTCATTTTTAATTTCTTGTTTTTAATTCTCTTTTTTTCTTATTTTTTTATTTTAATTTTTTTATTTCTTCAAGTTACATCTCAATCACAGTCTCCTCCCTACTGCCTCCTCCAGTCCCACCCTTCCACCCCCCATCCACTTCTTTTTAAGTTTAATGTATATCTTCCCCCCCCCAACAGCTCCCCCTTTCAGTCCAACAAATGGCTCTTTCTCTAATGACAACAAATACAGTACAAAACAACAAAATAATTAGGCCACAATTATGATACATACATACATTCTCAATGTCCAGTCCATATGTATTTGGCACCTGACTTTAACATTCTACTATCCAACCATCTCCATGAGTTTAAAGATCTATATCCAACTCAGCTTCTCTTTCTTACGTTTACTGTCAAGCGTTCTAAATACCAGGAAATCTTTCAGATTTTTGTTTGTTTGTTTGCCTTTACCTCTTTATATTTTCCTGATCTTTTCTCTTCCACTCCACAACATTTCTTCCCACCCCTCTTTTTTCTTTTTTTTTTTTTTTTTTTTTTTTTTTGGTTTTTTGGTTTTTTCGAGACAGGGTTTCTCTGTGTATCCTTGGCTGTCCTGGACTCACTTTGTAGACCAGGCTGGCCTTGAACTCACAAAGATCCACCTGCCTCTGCCTCCCAATCTTTTTTCTTTTTTATTTAACCCTTTCTCTCTCTTTTCCCTGAACCTTTCCTTTATCTCACTCATTTGCTATTCCTACATTTGCCTTAAAAGCTTTGCCTTTGCCTTACATAAAATGTGCATATTAGGTAAAATCCTTAAATGGAAGCAAAAAAAATATCTCTGTGGTTAATTTTTAAAAAAGCATACAGCAAAAGGCTGGGGAACATGTGAAGAACCTGGCTTGGAGGCAAGGATTAATTGTTGCTTCTGGCACTGCTAATGGGAAAACCAGCTCAACTCCTTTTCAGTCTTTACTACATTCTGCTCAAAATTCTGATTCTAATGGGTACAGAGGCTCCTCAAAAGACTAAAATAGAAATACTGGATGATCCAGCTATATCTCTCTTGAATAAATAGCCTAAGTCAACACACCCCAGAGATATCTATACAGTACCACCCACAATAGCCAAGATGGGGAACCAGTCTAACTGGCCTTCAAGAAATGAAAAGGTTAAGGTTAATGTGGTACACATACAAGAGGAAGTTATGCTCAGCCATGAAGAATGAAATTATACTATTTTCAGGAAAATGAATAGAGCTGGAGACCATGATGCCAACCAAAATAAGCCTGATTCAGAAAGACAAATTTCACACACTTTCTCTCAGATGCAGAGTTTAGGGGTATGTGGGAGTGTAGGTTTCTGGGGGGAGTGATGAGACATGAAAGTGAAAGGAGCTTATTTAGGATGAGGAAGAAGGACAGTGGGAAACTGGGAACAAGAGAGTGGTAAATATGAGCAAAATACAATAAGCTTGTGTAAAGCTGTCATAATAAAACCTATTGTTTTGTATGCTGGTAGAAAATACATATATACAATTCAAATTCCTAGCACAGAGGTCTGATTGAACAGGAAAAGTCATATGTCAGCCTTCTTCGACAGGATAAATGCAAATGAAAGACATAAGGAGTGTCTTGCCTAATACTCCCCCAAGACTTCAGCCTATGGAAGTGGGTGATTCCTCCGAGAAAAAAATCATGGTATAGGAACTGCATAGGAGTGAATGAGCACAGCAGGGGAGCACAAGAGAAGATGAGGCAGCCTGTTCAGGGGCTACTGTGGAGGTCCAGGAAAGCACCAATGCTAGCTCATAATTAGTGTGCATTGTTTATATGTTTTGTAATACAGATAACTTTTGAACCTTAAATTCTCAAATCGAGGTCACATTTAATTGAATTTCTAGTTCCAACAAGAGTGAAGCAACTCGCATCAGACTGATCCACTTGCATATGGCAGACAGAGAGCCTCACAAAATACAAGTCAAATTACTTGTGGGTGTTAAAAAAAAAACTAGACAGATGATAAGTAGATAGATGGATAGATAGGTAGGTAGAAAAATAAGTATTGACAAATGATTAGAGAGATAATAGGTAGATGTTAGATAGATAGATAGATAGATAGATAGATAGATAGATAGATAGATAGATGATAGATGGATGGATGGATGGATGGATGGATGGATGGATGGATGGATAGATAGATGATAGATAGATAGATAGATGGATGGATGGATGGATGGATAGATAGATAGATAGATAGATGATAGATGGATGGATGGATGGATGGATGGATGGATGGATAGATAGATGATAGATAGATAGATAGATAGATAGATGGATGGATAGATAGATGATAGATGGATGGATGGATGGATGGATGGATAGATGATAGATAGATAGATAGATGATAGATACATAGATGATAGACAGGTGTGATAGATTATAGATGATAGATAGATAGACAATAGTAGATACATGATAGATGTGATAGATGATAGATAGATAGATAGATAGATGATAGATAGATAGATAGATAGATA
>CAJQZJ010032284.1:2161946-2194612 GCA_907164525.1 Lophiomys imhausi
GAAGGAAGGAAGGAAGGAAGGAAGGAAGGAAGGAAGGAAGGAAGGAAGGAAGGAAGGAGGAAGGAAGGAAGACTTTGTCTAACACCTATGTACACATTAAAATAAGTACATCTTCAGATAGGCAAACTATTATTTTGACAATATTTTCTTCTTGTTGTTGTTGTTGTTGTTTGCTTGCTTTTTGAGACAAAGTTTCTCTGTGTAACAGCCCTGGCTGTCCTGGAACTCACTGTGTAGACCAGACTGGCCTCGAACTCACAGAGATCCACCTGCCTCTGCCTCCCGAGCGCTGGGATTAAGTGTGTGCACCACCACTGCCTGGCTATTTTGACAATATTCGTAAGAAAAGATTGAACTTTCCAAGTTCTCAGGGGAATCAGGACTCATATGAATACATAAGCATGAAGAAAGTGCCAGAAAGCAAACAATGGAGTGAGGATAAGAAGGAAAGGAGGGGGCCATAAAGGGCAGGAGAGATGAAAAGTTTATAGACAGCCAGGCCAATCCAAGACACCACTGTCTTCTCATACTGTAGAGGAGATAATAGCATCTCAGTAAGATGCCCACACTTATCTATTGCAAGGTTCTTTTATCCTGATTTGCTTAGCCAAAAGTAATCTTTTTTTAAAGCAGATGTAGAAAGGCTGTCAGAGCCCCTGGTGCACTTTTTACTGATGCTGCCCACAAAGGTGAAGCCTTTACCAGAGCTGACGTCAACATTTCCTTCTTTGCTCTAACAGGAAGAGTGTATATAAACAATCTGTGCCCTTCATAGAAAATACTTACAGCCATCCCAGGTTCTCATCTCTTGAGCCAAACTTAGAGTGAACAAGGCTACATTCTAAATCCAGAAAGAGCAAAAGAAGGGGGAGGAGGAAGGGGAGTTGCCTCTGAATATTCTGATTTAGCATCTCAGAAACTCCATCACCTGCAAAGAGATATGCACCGCCCCTGCAGATGTTGCCACGCCCTACCCATATTGTCTGGGCTCATCCATCTCAGATGGGCCTGTGGCTTCCTACTACAAGCTACTGGACAATGCTCAAGAACTCATTCTAACTTCAAGAGCATGCTCAGCACCTTACAAGGAGCAGGGCGGGCTGTCATGCAGTCAGTGTCTGGAGGACTTGCTTTTACCCAGTGAAGGCCCAGGGTGGATGGGTGAATACCCAAATCTTCCCGTTGGGTGGGTAAGGCAGAGGTGTGCCTGGAGCAGTCTTCTGGAGGTCCCTGGTGATGCTGAATATCAGCCCTCATGTTGATCACTGATGCTGCCCCTTATATCAATCAGTGCCTTTGCTTTCCTGTCTTACTGCCTTCTTCCCTTCTGGTGCTTCCTGAGTTGCCTCACAAAGAAATCACCAGCTCTAAAATCTTTGTGTCAAGAGCTGAGACATTCTAATTGTGAGACACTGCCCGTGGGACATCTATACAACACCCCCTCTCCCAAGGCTCAAGGAACATCTCAGAAGAGAGGGCAGAAAGATTGGAAGAGCCAGAAGTCAGGGAGAACCAGGATGAACCAGTTCTCCTGCACTCATGAATTCACAGCAGATGTGGTTACCTGCACAAGACCAAGCCAGTCAACCCAACATTCCTCTGCTAGAATGAAGCTTCCAGCATCAGGGACACTTCATGTGAGTTTCTCTAATTTCAAAGAAATAAGGCCAGAAATCAATAAGAATGCAGTAAGACAAAATCCAAGTAAAAAATGTAGATTGTTCCAACCGACAAAAAGACTGGGCACATCTGACAGAGGGCTAATATCCATAATTTACAACAAACTCAAGAAATTAAATGCCAAGAAACCAAATAATCCAATCAAAAAATGGGGAACAGAGCTAAACAGAGAATTCACAAAGGAAGAATTCCTAATGGCTGAGAGACACTTGAAGAAATGCTCAGCATCTTTAATCATCAGAGAAATGCAACTCAAGATGACTCTGAGATTCCATCTCACCCCTGTCAGAATGGCTAAGATCAAAACCTTATATGACAGCACATGCTGGCAATGGTGTGGAGAAAGGGGAACCCTACTCCATTGCTGGTGGGAGTGCAGGCTTGTGCAACCACTATGGAGGTCAGTATGGTGATATCTTAGAAAACTTGGAATAGCTTTGCCTCGGGACCCAGACATACCACTTCTGGGTATGCATCCAAATGATTTCTCACTGAGTCACAAGGAAATTTCCTCAACTATGTTCATACCAGCCTTATTTGTAATAGCTAGAAACTGGAAACAGCCAAGATGTCCCTCAACTGAAGAGTGGATTTAAAAACTGTGGTACATCTACACAATGGAATACTACTCAGCCATCAGAAACAACAAAATCATGCAATTTTCATCCAAATGGATGGAACTAGAGAAGCTCATCCTGAGTGAGCTAACCCAGACTCAGAAGGATGCACATGGCATCTATTCACTTATAGTTGGATTTTAGCCATATAATACAGGATAACTATATTACAATCAATGAACCAAAGGGAACATGAACGTAGACTTTGTTTCCTATCAATGAGACACTTTGCCCTAGTGGTGCTGCCTTGTAGGCCCCCAGTGTATGAGGAGGCTCTTGGCCCTCATATGACTGCTGAACTGGGGTGGGGACTGTTATGTAGGGACACTCCACTCCAGAGGAGTGGGATGGAAGGGATAGGGGGTAGAGGGTGGGAGAGTGGGACTAGGAGGGGTGGAAAGAGAACACTGCAAAGGAGATGTAACCTGAAGTAATAAATTTTTTTTTAACTGTGTGCAAAAACTTATAGAACATAGCAGCAGAATTGTTCAGGATCAAAAAGCAAGGGTTAAATTATATGTGCTATTACAGTAGAAAGAATAAAACATTTCAAATACTTATAAAACTAAAATAATAATCAAATAAATCTGAGGAAATCAAAAAGTAAATATAAAAACAAGATCAGTGCTAGGAATGCTGGTGCCACCTGTAATCCCAGATACTCATGAAGTTGAGGCAGGAAGTTTTCAAGTTCAACACCAGCCTGAGCGTATTAATGAGACTCTATTTCAAAATACAAGGTAAGAGGGATCATAGCTCAGTGACAAAGTGCTGGGCTAGCATGTGCAAGACCATGAGTTCAATCCTCAGTACTGCAAAAATAAAAATAAAAACAATTATTAATGGTTTAAAAGCAGAGTTATAACAAGCAAATGAATCTGAAACCTGACTCTTTAGAAACAATAGTAAAGGGCTAGAGAGATGGCTTAGTGGTTAAAGGAACTGAGTGTTCCTCTAGAGGACCCAGGTTCAAGTCCCAGCACCCCTATGGCAGCTCACAACTGTTGGTAATGCCAGTCCCAGAGGATCTGATGCCCTCCTCTGGCCCCTACAGGCAACAGGCAAACACGTGGTATATAAACATGAATACAGGCAAAACACCCATATACATAAAAATAAATAAACAAAAAAATTAAAACCCTACGATGGGCATGCCACTGGGTATTCTAATAAATAAAAGAGGAAAACAGAATATATTAAAACATTTATTAAGTTTCAAAAGATACTATGGAGATAGTAATAAAAGAGATCATTCAAAGATTCCTAAGACACCATTTTAATTACAACTTGAAGACTGTAACGAAACAGGTAATTTCCTAGAAAACTATGATCACAGCTGGCCCAAGAAAAGACAAAAGTCCATATACACTAATTTTAGAAGTAATTTGGAAAGTAATCAAAGAGTGAGCCACCTAAAATATAGAAGACCAACACAGAAACCTGGAGGGAAATTATCAAACTTTGAGGAACAGGTCGATCACTCTGACCACCACTTAAACTGCCTGGTTATTAACGATGAGCCCGACTCCTTTTTACAAAGCTGGCACAACTTATAAACCCCAACTTGACATAGATCACATATTACAAAGTAACTCTCGCTTATGAATAGTAATGCAAAAATGTTGAATAAAATATCAGCACTTACATTCTGGCAGCATGCTAAAACAATAATATGCCAAGATTTAAGATGCAAAGACCGCTCATTAGGGCTCACTATAGCCACATGTCAACTTAGAAAAATGATGGAATCATCTTCAAAGACACTGGTAAAGACAGCAGAAAAAACACAGCACTTGCTCTTAGCTAGGGAAAAAAATCCATTAAAATATAAGGAAGAGTAGACGTGACTTTAATATGATTTCAAACATACATAAAGAAAAAACTCATTGCCATGTATACTAGCAAATTACCATGACATCCCCATTAGAATCTGGAATAAAATGTGATACCCACTGCTACCATACTACCTAATGTTGTTCTAGATGCTTAAGAAGCTGTATAAACATCGTAGCTAAAACTGGGAAGGGGAGAGAAAAATAATGATTATTTGTATCTGATGTGCTTGTAGACCTATGAGGCCTAAGGAGAACAACAAAAAACCTCCAGGAAAAAAAGAGAATACAATGAAATATTTACATTTGCCATATAAAGAACATCTTCCTATTTACAAATATCCTAATTAGAACACATAAAGAAAAATTACCCAGAAATAAGTTTTTTAAAAGATAAAATAGGGTTTGGAGTACAGCTCAGTAGGAGAATACTTGCTTAGCCTGCATGCTACCCTTGGTTCAATCCCCAGCACCTCATAAAAAATAAAAGTAGGAAATAGAAAAACAAACCTTTAAAGGTGCAATATCTATAAAAAGATAATATTAAGGCCTAACAGAGGAAAGAGTAGGAAAACACGAATGAAAAGAAAACTCTGCTTAGACAAAGGGTTAGGCATTGTAATAACGCCATTTCATTTTAGGTCAACAAACTCCTAGATCTCATATAGTTTCATTAAAATGTTAATGAAACAGTCCTTGAACAAGTGAAGCTCATTCTAGGAGAATATAAAGCAAGAATAGTAAGAAATCATTGGGTCCAGGTACACAGAGCAGACAGGAAAGAAGAGAGAGACCGGAAGTGACTCCAGATACCATGAGAAAGTATGACAGGATGAGCAGGAGTTCAGTCAGTGGAGAGAAGAGATTCTTTTCATGAGAGAGAGTATAACAGCTGGCAAGTCATCTGGGGATGATCAGCCCAGGTCCTACTAACTCCCTTCTTAACCCAGAGAAAATGCTAGGGTTCACGTAGTAATCAGACCAGGGGTTAAAGTAGTAAAAACACTGTGAGGAAACACAGGATTTGGAAAAACAGAACAGAAAAGACATGTCTCAGAATGCTATCAAACCCAAAATCCACAAGGAAAACATTTAGGGATCTGAGGAGGAAAAAAAAGAGGTGACGTGATAAAGGGTTGGCCAAAAACTAAGGATGCATGAAAAATCCCAACAGAATCTACTACTTTATAAGCTAACTGGAAACTACATTTAAAAGAATTTGAAGAGAGATATCCTGTGTAGTTAGATAATGCTTCTCCCAGAAGCACAGGTAGGTGATGGGGTGATGTTATGCATTGTAAATGTTAATTAATTGGTCCTGCTTGCTGTCTGTTACTGACATTGTCCTGATTGGTTGAATAAATGCTGAAGCCCAAGATTGGGCAAAGACAGAGATAGGCAGGACTAAGGTGCCGGCTTGAGAAGCAAAGAGGTTGATGGGAAGAAGCTAGGAGCAGAAAGAAGGAGGACACACGCAATGGGTTAGAGAATAAAACATCATTCCACGTGGCCTGAAACATCAGCATAGCATGGAGAATAGCAATCCAAAGGGACGTATGTATATATGGGGTCATATTTGGGAAATAGAATTAAGAGCTAGCTTAGATGGGCCAAGATTGCTCAATTCAGGCCAAAGCTTGTTAAAATCCATGTGGTGTCTGTGTGCTCATTTATAATGGCGGGTTAAGGATTAACTCTGCCAACCAATTAACAATAATATAAATATTAAGTAATAATTTAATTAGCAATTTTTCTACAGGTAGGTTATTTGTTTGTAAGAAAATCCAGTGTCAGATGAGAGTTACCTCTTTATGCATTCTTGGCCAGGGAAACCCCCAAAAGCTCCCAGAACAATACAGACTCTTTTCACTGCTCATATTTGCCACTAAAAACCAGAAGGTATAAGGACCAAGATCCTATCACTGAAGGAACCACGTGGTTTAGATGGGGGACACAGAGGAATGAAACTGGAACTGAACAGGAACCCTCCTCCTTCCAAACTAGCATCCAAAGTACCAGAAGGCTGTGCCGGAAGTGCTGTGCAGTGGCTGGAGAGAAGAAGACTTCATCACCAGTGTCACCCAGCTGCAGACTCTTACCATCAACTGCCACATAGGATATGACCACTGGTGCAACGGTAATCTGACCGCTTTCTGATGAGACTTGATCCCCACTGCATGGGAGGAAATATAGGTCTACTGCTGTAAAACTGTTCAAAGGCTGTGGCTGGAGAGGTCACAGCCCTAGCGGAGAATCCATTACTGATCCTATACTGAATGGACATGTAGTAAAGTTATCGTCTAAGATTTACGTTAACACAGACTAGCGCTGTTCTTGTGTTGGTTGGGTCAGGGAAGCTTCTTTTTGCAGTGGACAGGGATTAATGGAGACTCACAACTGCTGAGCACTCAGTCTTCAATGAGACTTTTGTACTACCCCCTCCAAGTCCCAGGGGACATCACAGAAGAGGGGACAGAAAAATTACAAGAGCCAGGTATTTGGGAGTAGTGCTGTAAAATACTGTCTCTTGGCTCTGGCCATTGGATGAGCGTGCCGCAGCTGTGGCTGAATACAAGGCCTGCATGGGAAAGTAGATGGGACAGAAGGAGGGAGCCTTCTGTTGGATTGGTTGGAAAGAAAGATGCTAGCAAGATGGAAGGGGGGATAAGAGAAGCCAGTGGGGGTGAACTTGATCATAACACACTGTATACATGTGTGAAATTATCAAGAAGAAAATAATTACATTTAAATTTGCTGCTACAAAAAAATGTGAAATGTCCACACATTATTATTATAAAGCCAAAAAAAACTGGAAAAGGGCAAATGTGGTACATACACCAAAATCGTGTCTAATATAAAATGTTCTTGCAAGTCAGTTAATAAGAAAAGTTCAGTTACACCCACACAACATACGCAATAAATAAGTGGGCATGAAATATATAAGATGGTTCACAGGGTGAACTATTTATAACATGTGCATATGTATCTTTAAAATACCCAGAACCTGAGTCATAATTATGGAAATTTAATTAAACCACTTAAGATACAGCATTATGCTGGGTGTAGTGGCACACACCCAGCCCTCCACAGGCTCAGGAAGGAGGGTCATAATTTCAAAGCCAGTCTGAGCAATGTAACAAAACTGTCTCCAAAGGAGAGCACTTGTATGGTTGCCACACACGTGTGGACCAGAGTTGAGATCCCCAGTGCCAGGTGGGCATAGTAGCCCTCATGTAATCCTGGGGTACTAATCTAGAGGTAGAGATAAGGGATTTCACCAGAGCAAACTAGATAGCTAGACTAGTTAAATTGGTAAGCCATGAGTTCAAACAAGAGACCATCTCGGTATATTAGGTGGAGCATATATAACTGAGGAAGACATCTACTTCTGGTCTCTATACACATGTGTAAACATGCATATACACGTATGCACACCACACTAAACAATAAATAATTTATTTCATTTTTAAAAAATTTTATGCAGTATATTTTGATCAAATTCTTTCCCCTCCCTCAACTCCTCCCAGATCTTCCCCAACTCTCTACCCTCCAAACTGTATGTGTTCTCTCTCCCTCAAAAGAAAAACACAAAAAACAACAATTAGAACAAACAGCAACAACAAAAACACAACTCACTAAGACAAAAAAATCCAAAATAAAACAAAAAGTGCACACACACACACACACACACAAATAGAGTCTATTTTGTGTTGGCCAACTACTCCTGGGCACAGGGCCTACCTTGGAGTGTGGCTGATATTCCTGTGTCACTCCTTTTGAGAAAATTGATTTTCCCTTTCCCTGAAGGTATCAATTGCAAACAGCATGTCACCCTGTGCCGGTCTGTGTGTGTTGCTATCGTCTCTATGAGCTCATATGTGCATCGGTCCTGAAATGATGGTTTAAACACAATAATATTTTAACCTACCTGATTGATAAAAGCCAAAGTGCCATGAACTCCTGTGCTCATATACTACCAATAGGTATGTAAATTAATGCAAACTAAATACAATTTTCTAAAAATGTACACATACAATGCATTGACCAAGCCAAATTTTCATTCTAGAACATACCCAGCAGCTTCCCCCCCCCCCCCATGAATTTTTCTGCTCAGGTGCTCAAAGATAAACATACAAATATGTCTGCTGGCAAATTCTTCCTAAAAGCAAAAACTGGAAACAATCTAAATGTCATTATAGAAACCATTTTCCTTAACAAAACAAAAAAACATTATTTGCAACTGCAGCAATATAGCCTTCATATGGAATGAGCTGCTTCCTGGTGAGCTGACATGGAACTATCTCCCAGATAGACTAAATTTACAAGAAAAAAGAAAAGGTGCCAAACAGCTTGTATTGAATGCCATTATTCCGTCACACAGCTCTGAGAGGCATCCCCAGAAAGTTGTGAAAGATGGTGGATTCTGGGAAGGGGATTTAGAGCTGGGATAACAGCATATACTGCACACCCAGCTGAGTTTGACAACCTAAACATCGCTCAGGAAGATGACAAAAATAAGCCTCATTGAACAAACAGAAAAGGAAACAAAGAACACAGTTCTACCTATAACAGCACCAAAGAATAAACTCCTTAAAAAAAACTGAACCAAGTGAGAGACACACACTGAAAACTGGGAAACTGATAACAAGGAATAAAAAGACATTTGCACCCATGAAGCAGAAGGCCTACAGTGGTTAAAATACGGATGCTGCCCAAGGCAGCCTGCATCTCTGATGTCATCCTCAACAACATCTTGGTGATGTACCATAAACAGAAAAGCCAATCCTTAAAAACGTACAAAATCTCAAAGTTTCTCAGTCAATCAGTCTCAGAGCAGGGGCTGGGGAGATGGTTTGGCAGTTAAGGGCACTGCCTGCTCTTCCAGAGGACCGGGTTCAATTCCCAGCACCCACATGGCAGCTCACAACTGTCTGTAGCTCCTCTTCCAGGGAATCTGACTCCCTCACACAGACATGTGTGCAGTCAAAAATACCAATGTACATAAAATAAAAATAAATAAGTAATAATAAAAAATAGAGAGAGAGCAATGGTAATCAAACCAGCATGAGAGGGAAGAGTGAAACCGAACTTTTAAATTATTATTTAACACTTATTTATTTATTACTAAATTCACTTATAACAAACACCAACAATTTCTTATCTATTAAACCTATAAATTCCTACAACCCCTTTAACCTATCCACTAAACCTATTGATAATCATAACAACTACTTTCATACCCTTTTAGAATGATACAGTCTCTGGGGCAGGTCCTCAGTCGTCAGGAAACCAGTCTCGGGGGTAGACTCTTTAACGCACTTAGCAGTCCTTTTTCTGGATCTCTCAGACGCAGGTTCGTCAGGGTAAACTGGCTATCGAAGTCTCACTTTAAATAAGGCTTGAGGCTTTCTTCTCTCTGGGAGACCTCAGCGTCTGTAGGCCACCTTACTTCCTTCGTATCAGCAACTCTGCCGTTCTGCCTCAGTCTTTAAAGCTGGCCACAGTTCCGTTCAGGCCACTGTTCGGACAGGTCAAACCCCTCTAGGCAAAAGCTGAGCCACAGGGTTTAGTCCTTGGCCTTTTGCTGTCTTGCCGAGGCTTTCTCTGCTCACCAGCTTCCTTCTGCCTCAGGGAGATCTGGCCATTGGTCTACCAGAACTTTCTCCAGCAGGACTCTCGGAGCTCTCTCATATCGGGGACCCTTAGCACGCACGCGCCCCTCTGGCGTCATCCACTTGTCCTTAAATAGGATCACTCCTTGTTCCACCTGCTTCAGCTTAATTTGGGCTCTGCCCACTTAGCAGTTGAAAGCAATGCCAGGTCATAAAGTCTTTCCTTCTTTCACCTGGCTTCAACCTTGTTTTTCAGTCCAAAGAGACTCCCCTCATTTCACCTGACTTCATCCATAAGCTGATAAGCTAATTGCTCACAGCAGTTGATCTTCATGCCCCGAAATAAGAGACTGTATCAAAAACTTAGGTATTCACTAAATCTAACTTATATTAACCTATCAGCCCCTTCAGAAGAGATAAATAAGAATGAAAATCTCGCCATGAAATCTGCCAACTTGCATACCAAATGAAACAGCTTTTAGAGAGAAAGCAATACCAGAGGGTAGAAAATTTAATAAACAAAGAAAACTTGGTTAAGCCAGGCATGGAAGCACAAACAATAGAGCACTCAGAAGGCTGAGGCATGCGGATGACAAGTTTGAAGCCAGCCTGGGCTATGTCGCAGATTCGAGGACAATATAGGCTGCAGAGTGAGACCCTATCTATGAGTGAAGGAAGGAAGGAAGGAAGGAAGGAAGGAAGGAAGGAAGGAAGGAAGGAAGGAAGGAAGGAAGGAAGGAAGGAAGGAAGAAAGAAAGGAATAAATAGTACCTTTCAAAAGATAAACAAATAGGCAAGTTGAATAAAACAGAAATAAACCGGGGGTGTAGCTCAGTGATTGAGTACTTTCCTAACATTCCCAAAGGCCTGAGTTCAATCTACAAAACCACAAAAAAAGTAAATAAACCACATGTATTTACAATATAGTAGTTACACATATGTATAATCCCAGAATTTATGGAGCTAAAGCAAAAGAATTCAGGGTTCAAGGACAGCCAGGGCTATAACAGTGAGTTCAAGAACAGCTTGAGTGACTTGGTAAGACACTTTCCCAAAAGAAAGGAAGGACACAGAGAGGGAGAGGAAAAGAAAGGGAAAGGAAGGAAGGAAGCAAGGAAGGAAGGAAGGAAGGAAAGGAGGAAAACAAAATGCCAAGAGTACTCACTGTGGAAAGCAGTGTTTTTAACAACTAGTGTTGAACCTGGATATCTCCATACAGAAGAAGTGAAGTTGAACCTACTATATGCCATATCTCAAAATGAACACAAAATGGATGAAAGGCCTATCGTGAGAACTACACTGTCGAACTTTCAGAAGAAAACCAAAGAAACAATTTATGACACTGGATTTGCCAAGAGTTTCCTGGATAAAATGCCAAAATACCAAAAAAAAAAAACAAACAAAAACAAAACTGTTCCACACAAAATGTGATTGCATCAAATGATGAAATCAACAAAGTGATAAAGCTGCTCGCAGAATGAGAGAAACATCTGCAAACCATATATCTGACAAAAGACTAACTCCAGGAATATATCAACACTTCTTATACCTCAATAACACAAAAAAGCAAACAAACAGGGGTAGGGGGTTCAGGGTTACAGTCCATGGCCAGCATACACAGGCCCCAGCACCTCAAAAAAATGGAAAATGTTAAGGGACTTATATATTTCACAAAAGATGATATATGAGTGTCCCACAAGCTTATAACAAGCTATCCATTAGGGTGCAAATCAAAAGCCCCTACCATCTCACACTCACAGATATTGCAATGATAAGAAAGGGAAACAGAAAATACCAAGTATTGGAAAGAATTAAAGAAATTAAGGGTTAAAAGATGGCTCAGAGGCTAAAAGCTCTTGCTGCTCTTTCAGAGGGCCTGAGTTTGGTTCCCAGCACCCACATCACCCTGTAATTCCAGCTCCAGCTCCAGGGGATCAGATGACCATTTCTGTACTCTGGGCATTTCACTCACATGCACACACCCATACATGGGCACATACATATACACATAGTAAAAAACAAAAATAAAATCATGTTAATAGAAGAGGAGAACATTAGAAAGCTTGTATGCTAATGGTAGAAGTGCAGAATGATGCAACAGCTACGGAAGACAGATGGCATTTTTTCAACTATCAAAAACAGAATCACTGTACAACCCAGGAATCCACTTCTGGGTATATAGCCAAATGCAATGAAATTTGCTCCCAAAGAAATATCCGTGTACCAATTCACAATAGCCAAAAGATGGAAGTAACGGGCTGGAGAGATGGCTCAGCGGTTAAGAGCACTGGCTGCTCTTCCAGAGGTCATGAGTTCAATTCCCAGCAACCACATGGTGGCTCACAACCATCCATAATGAAATCTGGTGCCCTCTTCTGGCCTGCAGATATACCTGCAGACAGAACACTGTATACATAATAAATAAATCTTTAAAAAAAAGAAAAAAGATGGAAGTAACCCAAGTGCCTATCAATATACGAATGGACAAACCAAGTGTGCCATATACAATAGAGTATTAATAACAAAAGAAATGGTTATAACTGTACCATTTCACTTTGATAGTATCCAGAGCCCCAAGGATTTTCAAAGATTCCTTTTATGGGTCCAGAAAAAGTGTTGTTATCGTCGACAGCCTACCCTGGATTACTTCCTAAGTGTGTGTCACTTCATCCCACCCTCCCTGCTGCCCTGCAAGGTCATTTAGTGTTCCTTACAGGAAGCTGATGCTTGGGAAAGTCAAGTAATTTGCCCAGCATCAATAATTGACAAACCTTAGACCTTGGCCCACACCCATAGCTCCAGAGCTTAATGAAGTCAGGAAGCATTCCTGCTGTGCTTCTTCTGCATTTTAGGAGCTAAGCTGTGGGGATATGGAGGAGAGCAGGAAAATACAGGTGGGAAATATCTGTTGCTCTTGGTTCTCAGGGACCTCCACCTTGGATTGCCCACTGCACCAGAACACTGGCCATACATGTGAGGCTTCAGGTGGATTAAATCAGACATGTGTGGCAGCCCCAGGGAACTAGTTGAAGGTCCTATTGTATTAGTCATTTTCCCTGTCATCTTGAATTAGTCTCATATTAGCTTAATGCAAGACTAACATGATATAGAAATGTTAGCATATTACAGACCACTCAGTGTGTCAAGTGAGAACTTTATCACATTACTCTGAGGTTTCTGAGAAGGCATGTGAATATGCCAATAAAAGACAAGACAGTGGGTGCCAAGACCAAAAGAAAGCCCCAGTATGGGGCTAGAATTGAGGAAGACTGAGAGAATATTTGAGGCTGCCTGGTTCCAAGATAGCCTGATCTACTAACCATTAAGGGACAAGCTAGCACATCTTTTGAAAGAGTCACAAAGAGGATGATGCCTCATTGTCATTTTCCTGAGGATATCCTTTCCCCCAAATCACCTACAGACAGCATATCTGAAGGGAATCCATGACAAAGGAATCTCACCTTTGACCTAAACTAATTAGCTCTTTTGTTCTTGCATGAAATCGAAGCCTTGGCTGGTGAATTACATCTACTGCTGGTAAATGGTTGACACTCTTATCTTCGGTTTATCTGGAGGTTCCATTGCTGACTTTTGAGGGACTATCAAAGCCCGGAATTTGTACATAAAGTTATTATGTACACAAATGGCTTTTCCCCCCTTGGAAATTTTCTTTAGATTCTTGCAAGTAAAGTCATTAAAAGCAAAACAGGAAGCTAGGCATCATACTCAAGGTGGTAATCTCAGCACGTGAGAAGCTGAGGCAGGAGGATCATGGGTCTGAGGCTAGCCTAGGATACATAATAAGACATTGTCTTGTAAACAGAATTTTATAGTAAATCAGGAAATACCAAGTTCAAGCAAGATAAGGGACAGCTGAGAGCCTGAGTCCTAGCCCTAGCCCCGCCATTGACGTGCTGGAGTCACAGCTGCCAGACATGTGGATTGCATGATTCTGTTGTAACCTTCATGAGGTTTTGGTAAGGGTTAATGTAACTTTGTTTGGAAAGAACTTGGAAAAAAAGATAAAAATCCTATTTTTAATAAGTCAGTTATCAATTCTCCTTTGAAAGATTATCATCTGCTTCTATGGGGAGAAGCCCACACATGTATCTGTGCATGCTACCCTGATTCAGGGTGCTGGTAGTCCATCATTCCATCCTCTCAGAAAGGAAGCCCATTGTCATCCAGGCTTTCTTGTTTATCTTACACTAATGAACCCTTGGCTTCCTCCACCTCTGCTGACAATGTGATTCAGTGAACCAAATCCTTGTAGAGTAGCCCAGACCATGATCTCGAAACACTATGGGCTACTTGAGCCAGAGAGACCAAACCAGTTCTCAAAATGAGTCCGAGACGCCACACTCAAGCCAGCAAGAAGATCTGAAGAGAAGATAGTACAGCTTCCACTATAAATGTGCCTTTACCCTTAATTAAAAATCTATTAGCAAATTTCCTGATAGGCTGATGGTATTTACAAATATAAACTAATAGCTATTTATTTGGATGTTTATACTAAGGCTCAAAACGAGTTTTTCCTTGTAGTGTGATAATTGTTCAGATGGCTTCCTGCTGATTTAATTACTTCAATTAACGAGGATTCTGCAAGAGTTTCCCTTGGCTTTGGTTCTTCTGTGCTGTTATCACTGGGGCCTCTTTGATTGTAGCTTGAGGGCCAAGCTGTATCTGTATCGCTCACTCTCAAATACCAGCGCTGAGTGAGATACAGTCACTGGAGAGAGGAAAAGCTCAGAAACCAAGCTGTGTGCCTTCCCTGGCAGAGAGGTGGCTTCTGGCCTGGGTCACCCACTGTGCTCAGCGTTGTTTGGTTCAAAGGCACATGTAGCCACCCCATGTTCACCTTTGCCTCCGTGTCACCAGTGATGGGCTACATATGGAGGTGAAGCCGGACGGAGATTACTGCAGCCCATCAAGAACACTGACCCCAGAACCTTGTGTTGCTTCAGACGTTTCAATGATGTATATGGCCAATACCTGAGAGAGATGATTTTCAAAAAGAAGGCTCAGAATTTCAGAGGTTCAGTCTGTCGTCAGCTGCATGAGGTAGAACGTGGAGGCAGTGAGTGTGTGACGGGGAGGTCAGCTGGATGAGATTACAACATCAAGGCCATGAGTGTGTCGAGGAAGAAATCAGTTGAGTGAGGTGTAGCATCATGACAGTGAGTCTGTGGAGGAGGAGGTAAGCTGGGTGACACAACATCATGGCACTGAGTGTGTGGAGGCCGAGCTGGTTGTCCTATGATAGATAGGCATTAGAGAGAAAGGATCTCAGACTGAGTATAACAGTTGAACTCATGCCTCCACTGACCTGTTTCCTATAGGTGGGCCCATCTCCTACAGTTTCGAGAACCTCCCAAAGCAGGTCCACCAGCTATGAACCAAGAATAACACAGAAACCAATGGCAGACATTTCCATACATGCCTGGTGATGTGGTAGCTGTAAAGTATATCCACCAATTCTGCAACATGTCTCCCTTCAAGTGGCATCAAGTTGTGCTCTCTCTCTCTGTCAGTGTGTGTGTGTGTGTGTGTGTGTGTGTGTGTGTGTGTGTGTGTGTGTTACATGAAGTTAGCTTCAGTGTCGTGAGAAGCTCTATAGAGAGGCCCAGGTGACAAGGAACTAAGGTATCTTTCTACTGGGAACCTTAGAGGTGAGCCCTTTGGAAGCCATCTTCAAGGTTAGGTCAAACCCTCCAATGATAGAACAAAGCCAACACTTTTACTGCAGCCCCATGAGAAAGCCAGAAGGTGAACCACTCTCCACCACCAAATCATTAGGCTCTGGGCATGCCTTAGAATCATCATAGATTTAAAGATCTTACAGTAACAATTCTACATTCATGGTAGAAACATCTAATACCAGAAATCAAGAAACACAGTGAAACAAAGGGACCCGTTTCAGACAGTGCTAGCAACATAAGAAGAACTCACACAGGAGAATAGGAGAGAAAGTATATGAGGAGTACAAGGAAAGCCTCCTTGAGATGGAGCATTGGAACTGTGATTTGAAGATACACAATACCTGGCCAAGAGAGCTCTGGATAGAGCGGAAAAGAAAAGCTAAATGTCCGAGTTAGGAAATAGCCTTGTGGTTTTATATGCTGAGCAAGGAGGGAGCGCTGTGTAAAGTACGAGAAGGGACTCCAAAGCCTTAAAACCAATGGCTCTCGGCTCTCGTGCCAAGAGAAGTGGGAGGTCTCTGGGACCCACCCACTTGCGGATCTCTAAAGTTCAGTCCAGTGCTGCACAAATGAGTGCTACAGAGGGAGCAAAAGCGGTCCTGCAGTGGGCCTCTGGCTTTCTCAGAAGTCAACAGCCACAGCCAGATGATGCTTGGAGTGGATAGTTTTGCTGAGGGATTATGTGGAGGTGAAGAAAACAAGGAGCCAAGGAGTGCTGCGATATGGGGTGTAAGCCACTAGGAGGATGGTAGAGCTTGCAGCTTGAGGTACTGAAGATTGAGTCCCAACGAGTGTGAGTCCTACCTGTGTGACTTGGACCTTACAGATGACAGTGTCAAGGCCAACAAAACCAGGCTTAGAAGCATCCCCGTGGACCAAAGATCATTGCTGTGTCATATAAGATGTGCTTTATAATTTGCAAACAGTGACTTTGTGTATATCACTCCTTTGAAACCCACAACAGTTCTGGGTTGATCTGGAGAGAGCAAATGTCCTCCTTTTACAGATAAGGAAGACTCGGGCTCAGGAAAAGGCTACGGTCTGTGTGACATCACCAGCCAGGAAGAAGCCACGCAGTTTCATGGAAGCAAGGGGCATTTGGCCAGGGAAGTTATTCGTGTTGACCCATTCCCTGCCTATTCAGCATCCTTCAATCTTGCCCATCGACTCACTCCACCACTGTGACAACCAGATGACTTCCAAGCTCCCACTCCCATGTGGTTCAGCTTTCCATCACTATAATGAAATGAAAAGCTTTGTTCTGGCTCAGTTTTGAAGGCACCTCATGGGCCATTGGCCCTATTGCTACTGGCTTGCAGTAAAACAGCACATACAACCTGGCAGAAGCCTTGGGAGATGCAAAACTGATCACCTCATCAACCAGGGACCAAAGGGAAAGAGGGAGAAGCTGTGGTTCTACAGCGCCGTCATGAACAAACCCCAAGGACCAAGACATATTCCCTAAGCCCCATCTTCTATGTCCCAGTAATGCCAAGCCATTAACACATGAACCTTTAGGGAACATATATCCTAATTACAGCATCCTTGGAGGGACACGCACACACATGTACAAGCACCTGTACACACACACACACACATATACACAACACACACACACACACACACACACACACACACACAAACACCCTGAATTCATTTGTTCATGGAGTGTTTCTTGTCCATTAAACACTGGATGCTGAAGAAATGGAAAAAGAACAGACTTATTATCTAAACTTGAAGATGTTTCAATCAGGTGTGAAGCTTGATCCCTACAATTATCTAGCATGATTTGATAGAAAGGTTCCTAGGCCTGGTCTCAAGAAATCCTTCCCATTGTCAAGAAACAAACAGGAGTCTGCTCCACAAACAGACCAAGTAGAAGAGGATTGTGGAACTTTGGGAAAGATATTATAATATTCTCCTGGGCTGTCCAAATTCCAAGCATTAGAGTTGATGAACGGCTTTATTGAATCTTGTGGATAAATATTTAAAGCTTTCAAGGGTTTGTGTAAATCACACCCAGCAGATGCACTTGCTGCCAGCGCCATCTCCTGGTATCTACTAGTGCTGTGCAGAGAAATTAAAAGGCATCCAACTCAGAATTGGGTGTGGAAGAGACAGGGCATTCCCAGGTGGTCCCAGAACACAAGACCCTGCGCAGGCTGACACCAAGGCACCAATTATTAGAAGCTGCAGGGCCTCTAGGATAAAATAAAATCTCCAAAACAGTCAAAGATGAACTAAGCAGAGGAAGGAGGCTGTAAAGACAATGCGGTAATTTCTTCTCAAAATTAATTTGGAAGCATAGCGTCCTCCAGAGGTCAAACATCCCTCCCTCTAGCTCCAGGAAGAAGCCCAGCAGGCCAGGACCCCGGAAAGAGTGAGTGTTCATAGTCTCTCAGTCTCAGGGTGCACATTCCTCTGCTTTAAACACCTGAGCGTGACACTCATAACATAAAAGGAACTGTGCAGCTCCTTAAAAATGATGTTGGAGGCAAACATCCTATGTTCTCTGTTTTATATGGTTCCTGACCCCAAACTGTTAAATATGTGTACCTGGGTGGGAGTACACGTAGGAAAAGTCAGGAAACTTTAAAGGAGAGAGAGATAGAGACAAAGAAAGGGGAGGGAGTGAGGGATGGGAAGGGAAGGAAGGAGGAAGAGAGAGGAAGGGAGAGAGAGGGAAGGAGAGACAGCAATTTCTAAGCGAGGCAAGTGTGGGAAACTATAGAACAAAGTGGAAGGGAGACTGCTAGGGTAAGAGGGCAGCAGAGAAAGGGGGAAGCAGGGAGATAAGGGAGGAGAGGAATTAAGGGAGAGAGTTGACACAAATGAAATATGTGTGAAATCCCATATGTTCTGTTATTTGTAAGTTATTTTGTAAGATAAAAATATAAAAATGTTTTTCAAAAGAAATAAAATATGTAAAATCTACCCAAAGAATTAAGGAGGAGACGCATATTTAATGGTATGAAAAGGGTTCAGATTTTTACATTGTGAAATAGCAAAGGAAAGTGTGTGTGTTTGTGTGGGGAGGGGCCTGGACAAAGATTGTAGACATCACAGTATTAACAGAGTATCTGCAATGGAGAGAGTTATTTTTTTTTCTAGTTCTGCTTCCAAATGTTTCCAAATTTTCACTAATAAGTATGAGCTACTTTTACTGAGAAGAAAAAAGAGATACTACCCCAAGAATAGACACCTCTGTCCTCCCACCAGCTGTGTGTGACAAGTCACTTTCGCTGGCTGTACCATTTAGCCAGGGAAGGCAAGGTCATATGGACAATGAGGGTTACAATAGCATGTCACAGAGGGGACCCCTTACTGCTGGGGTAAAGTGAGTCTGGCACACAGTAAAAGTTGAATTAATATGAACTGTTATTATTCATATTATTACTACTATGGTTAACCTTGCTCCAAATACACAAAGCACTCTCAGTCTAAGTAGAAGGATGGAAACAGCACATGGAAAATATCTAATAGCTCTAGAAAGAAAGTTAGTGGTAAGTCAGGCAAGAAGTGGCACCCCTCAGGCTCCAGTGCTAGGCAAGCTCCTTTGGCTACACAAGAAAGAGAGAAAGAGATCTGTTGGTGTATGTGTTTTAACTATTTTATTAGGTTCTTAACCTCTCTTCCTCCCTTCCATCCCTTATTTCTTCCAATCCCTCAACACTAGGTAGGGTTTAGAGGGGAAAGGGAGGTAAGTCTCTTTGAGCTACTTCCTGCTGATTAGGGTCATCATGTTCTTTGAGGCAATCCTCAGTCAGGATGTCCAGCAGTCCAGCAAATCAGCAAACACAACAGAAGGACAAACTGGCAACAGCTCCAGGGAGCAACAACAGGGAGAGTAGCAGCAGCTTCCTTCTTCAGACCCCTCCCCCTTTCTTCCTTTCTTTCTCCAAGCTCCTCTGTCCTGGAGCCCCCTCTGGGGGATTTTTATACCAGATTTTTATACCTTCTCCAGAGTCCTCAGAATTAAACTATCTATAACTGTCAAAAACACACCCTGCTAAAGCATGAGACAATCATGCTTAACAGCTGAGGACAAACTGTAACAGTCCCATATTCCACACCTGGGATTAAAACAAAAACATATTCACATAACATAATTCACAGTAGTGATTAACTCACTCCACCAAGGAATATGCTCAGAGAGTTCTCACGGAGCCCAAAGGTAAGAACAAAGGCACATGGACTCCCCAGAAATCTGAACTGGGCAACCAGGAAGAATCAAGAGTCTCCTCCCTCTCTGCCCCACAATCCCTCTCCTCTCCCTCTTTGGATGCATCTACAACATCTTAAACAGGCTGATAAGGGACGTTCTCACACTGTCTCCCCTGGGCACAACAGCTGGCCAGCTCAGCTTCAGTCTCCCCAATCCAGGTACCCCAAGTGGAGAATGAGATCTGGCCGGTCATTTTTCCGCAGCAGATCACCCAGATATATCCCTTATCCCTTGGTCTCTCGACGCTGATTACCCTGGGATCAAACACTCTTTTCTACTGCAACTGACCAGGCAAAAGGAATTAGGTCATGTGGTGTAACACATGCCGTTGCTATCATGTACCCAAGATTGTGGTCGGGTGTATGAACAGAAAAAGACGATGACCTTTCTAGGATGGAACTTTCTAGAACAGAACTTGCTGCTTTCGTTTGTTTTGCAAGGTTTCTTGTTCACCCTCATAGGCCCGTTCTATGTACTGTGAGGGTTTGATGCTTGACTGTGTTGAAGGGAACAGGTTTGGTTTCTCAGGAAGCAGATTAATGTCCTCAGTTGTTCATCTGTTCTAGCAAAGATGTCACATGTGGTGTAGCAGCTGCCACTCAGAAATTGTGGGATTGAGGTTAGAGAGCTCTACTGTCACCTACCAGGATCTACCTGAGTTTGCAGGAGTCTGAGCCCTACATTCTTCAAAATTGAACGGCGGTATAACTAGGGCCACCACCTCTGCATACGTCACTTCTCTGTAAGCTGGCACTTTGTTCCGTTCTGGGATGTGTTCTCCTTAGCTGACTGTCTTTACCAAGCTGAAGATGCAGGAGGCAGTGGGGGGGGGGTGTTGCTTTTCACTTACATTTCCCCACGGTGGCAATTTCAGCCCATAAGACAAGCAAAGAGTCAAGCTAGCCGTGAAGACTGTCCACCCTATTACATGCATAAGAACCTCAGAGTCATGCTAGCCAGGGTGAAGCATTTGCTCCTAGCCAGCCTGATCTACATAGTGGGTTCCAAGACAGCCAGAGCTACATAAGGAGACCCTGTCTCAGAAGAAAAGAAGAAAGGAAGGAAGGAGGGAGGGAGGGAGGGAGGGAGGGAGGGAAGGAAGGAAGGAAGGAAAGAAACAAAGAAACAAAGAAACAAAAAGCCTCAGCTATGACTATTGGATAGGTCCCACACAGATCATGAAGCCACTGTAAGTCGGACTGTAGCCATGATTTAACTTAGTACCTGGTGCCCTCCCACTAACAGAGGGTCATGTTGACACTGTCAGCGAAAAGCATTTGTCAGGCAGTCCCTGGAGAACTGGGGCATTCCCCTCTCTCCACTGTCTACTCCAGTTGATGGTTGAGTCTCCTTGAGGAGACTTGTGAATGAAGCCCGAAGGAATCACTACTGGTGTGTTTGTTTTGATGCTGCATGGACATTCCTTCCCTGAACTAGATTAAAAAAAAAAAACGGTTCTCACTTCCTATTTTAAAATTTGCAAAAAAAAAAAAAAAAAAAAATGGGCAAGGAATTGTCCCTTTCTGTGGCAGTCAATTGCTGCCAGTCTCCTGATCATCCTATCTCCCTTTAATGTCTGATTGAAGAGACAACAGGCTCTGTTGTCTGCCATCTGTTTGGGAACCGTCATTTTCACAGTCATTGAGATAATTCTCTGCAGGTAAATCCATTCTATTATGCTGCTGCCTGAACTTGGTCTTGGCCTAGCAAGAAGCCACCACTGACGACACTTTTCAACATGGTCCCTCTCGATGGCATCATGTATTTCCTTACAAATGATACCTCCTCCCACATCTTGCCACAACAGAGTCACCTGGTACTAATTATGGCCTCACTCTGAGCTCTTCAACCCTCTTTCCACCATCTTCCAGGTAAGTTCCAACATTTCCACCACTTACTATGGGCCTTCTCTTTCTATGCCTGTAAAAAAATCATTGTAGTAATTATTCCACACCATCTTCTGGGTCACTTCATCTTAGTTTCTCAACAACACTATCGTCTATGTAGCCAATTTTTTTTTTTTTTTGCATTAAAATTCCTTCATTTTAAGCAGAGGTGTTTCTGTTTTCCTGGTTAGTTTTAAATGATTCTCCAATGAACTCTCCAGATTAAACCTCCCTGAGGGAGGGAGCCATCTGCTCTCCATCTCCGAGGCGTATAACTAAGCACCTGACATTTAGAAAGCTCACTAGAAGTTTGATTAATTTGCTGGACAGTGTTTACATAGAGGATAATTTCTCTCCTAGCACATGTCTGCCATGTGTTTCATGAAATGCAGTTCTTAACACAAAGATGGTGACACACCATCCTATGAGAAAAAAAAAAAAAAAACTAGGAATCCCCCCCATCTTCAGGAGAAAGGAGCCATTCAAATGACTTCTGAGGACAATGAGCTGGCCAACCTCCCTCCATTAGAGAGAGCTGTGTTTGGAGGGCAGCCTTGGTCATTAGCAACTCTTAGTCTGCTTCCCAGTCAAAACTCCTGTCCAAAGTCTAGCTGCATTTTCCCAGCTCCCCTTCACCTCTTTCCCTGTGACTGATTCATGATGTTTCCTTTCTCTCATTTAATCTTGAGCTGCAGAAAATGCTAATCTAAGATGGGGAGATAGAAAAGTTGCAAAGAAAATGCCATTTGCCCAAAATCAGAAAGTGATGACAAAGCCAGGACAGAAATTTAACTTTCCTAATTCCTCCCTGGTCTCCCTTCTGCTGCCCTCCTTTCTGGGATCATCCAAAAGTGACTGCAGCTCTTTCTCTTCCACACCAAAGGAAATGGAAGCTTTGTCAATGAAGCTCTGAGAAATAGCTTTTGTCTGTGTAATATACACTTACTGAGTGTTTAGTAATCATACCTTGTTCTGGTCATTAGATGCCAGTGGTCAAAGGGTTTCTGGGAAATGATGAGACTCATAAAGAGGAGGAGGGGAGATAACTTGAGGAACACAGGAGGGGAAAGAAAGGGAAAGGGGGAAAAGGAAATGCATGGCCTCTACTCTCATAGGCTTCTAAATTAGAGCTGTGTCTTCCAAAGTATTTGGAAGGTGCTGTACATAAAACTTAACACTAGGATCAGACAAAAAGGAGTCAATGTAATTCAAGGCACAGCAGTCTATGACCCATGGACCAGTTCCAACTCTCACCCTGTAAGCAAAAAAGATTTCCCTATCTTTTAGAAGTTGCAGAAAGTCTGGGAGGAGGAGGGGAATGGCACAGACCCATGTGGCCTCCAAAGCCTGGAATGCTTGCTCTCGCCCATTACAGAAAAGTGTGCCAGGAGTAATAGTTACTTTCCTAATGGCTGCAACCAGAGTATTTGAGAGAACAGCTTAAGGGAGGAAGGATTGCGGTTGCTCAGTTTCAGAGGGTTCCGTGCATGTGGGCAGAAGATTATGGAGATAAAGAGTAAGATTTGGAGGATGGTCTTTAATTCTGGATAGCAGCAAGTACAGAGTAGGATAATGGAAAAACACAAATAAAGTATCTTCAAGCATCCTCTGCTGAGACCTATCTCCTAACACTTCCAGACTCTTTCAGATAGCACCACCAGCTGGGGACCACCCATTCACTGCAGTAGCCTTTCGGGGACCCTTCATTTCCACATTATAATGCTGACTTCTGGTCTAGCCTTAGAGAACTTGTAGCTGGGCATGGTGGTATGCATTCATAATGTCAGCACTTGGAAAGCTAAGGCAGAAAAAGTGGAGTTTAAGCCGTCTGAGCTGCAATGTGATTTCCAGGCTAGTATGAACAACTTAGTGAGACCCTGTTTCAAAGAACAACAACAACAAAAAGATAAAATAATTTATGAATATTTGAAGAATTTGCCTTCTCAGGATGTATTTCTTTCCCCTAGTCTCAGATATATCTTTTGTGTGGAGCTGGCCTCTAATATAAAGCTTGAACTGTACTTAAATAAATCCCTCTTCATCCCCTGAAGGGATGGTTCAGGGCATGACTTCATCTGGTTACTGTGCTATAGGAATCCACAGGAGAAAAGCTCATCCTCTTTGGAGCTGAAATGCAAGGATGTAAAGCCTGAGGGTACTGATCTCCATGATGAGGAAACAACTCATCCATCCTAAAGGAAAAATCAGACTGGTAACATGGTCCTCATTCCCACCACTTACAACCTAAACAGCCTTCCTAAAAGCCAGAAGAGAACACTGTAAATGTCATTCCTACCACTGATCTGAAAGGAGCATTCAGGACACCCACCTAAACCATGTGCTATTCTGGGAACTGCTAATTAAGCCACAGACCAATAATATTCAAGTCACTAGTGTTCACGTAAAACTGGGGCTCTTCCTTTGGCCAAGAGCTCCTCAGTCATCCTCCCTACAAACTCCTCTACCCACCATTCCACTGTCAGCTCCTATGACTATGATTTTACAAGATTCCATATATAAGTACAACCATGTTCTCACCTTTCTGTGAACAGCTCATCACTTAGAATGTCCTCCACATTCATCCACGATATTGGAAGGGGCAAGATTGCCTTCTTTTTATGGCTGAGTATTATTTTATCCTGTATGTTTCACATTCTCATTAGCCATTAATGTACCAGTGACCACATGAGTTGATGTCATATGGTCATTGTGAAAAAGGCTATAAGATGAAATTACAGCCACCTCCCTCACACTCCAATTTGACTTCCTTTAGAAATGTACTCAGCAGTGGAATTACTAGCTCATATGATAATTATACTTTCTAAAATTTGAAGGACTTACTATATTGTACATACAGATAGAAGTTAATAAAATACAAAACAAACATCAGTAAAGAAAATGAAGGCAGCTGGAGAGATGACTCAGCACTTAAGAACACTGACTGTTCTTCAAAGGACCCAGGTTCAAATCCCAAAACCCACATGGCAGTTCATAACTGTCTATAATGGCCTTGCAGGGTGGCGCATGCCTTTAATCCCAGCACTCAGGAGGCAGAAGCAGGTGGATCTCAGTGAGTTCAAAGCCAGCCTGGTCTACAGAATGAGTTAGTTCCAGGATAGCCAGAGCTACAAAGAGAAACCCTATCTCCAAAAAACAAAAACAAAACAAAAAAAATTACAGAAAACAAAGGCAAAAATTACTTTCAGGAAACTTAAAAATAAAAATAAACCAAAAATGAAGGTCCAAGTACAGAAAAGGCATAGATGATCAGTCAGAAATTTTAAATGAGGCACTACTACAGATCCTACATTGAAAAAACTGTAAAGGGTCATTATGAATAACTTTGTGCCAATAAATTTAAAACAAATTCAATTAAAATGAACAAATCCAAACAAAAACTGACATGAAAAGAGATATGATAGAAGGATGGATAGTCCTAAGCATCTTTTCCAGGTCATTGACAGGTGGAGTCCTTAGCTCAAATGATAGAGTGAAAGGAAATGAGTAATGAAAATTACCTCTGGGTAATTGCTGGTATGGACATTTTTAATGGCCATATTTCTTATTAACCCTGAATGCCTTTATACAAGCATATGTCCCTTTATTTGCCACATACCCCACCTACTTGTCCACTGTTTAATTTCCCTTTACAAACCTTTAATGTATTAGTGTTTGTAACCCATGAACAGATTCAAAATCATTCAGAATGTCCTAATCCAAAGGGTTGCATTAAAAAGTGGTCTGTCTATGGCTGTTTTTATAATGGTATCAACTGGATCATTCTATAAGTACCTCTAAAGGCAACTTTTTATCTTGGACTTTTGAGGTCTGCTGTCACTGCTATGTACAACTGGACACATCTGCATGTGTATAGGCCCCTCTCAGTTAGTACAGAAGTAGTCAAATTACTGTGATCTGAAATAATAGACCTGAAGACCTCTTTCACTTCTGGCATCAGCTACAAATTTGTGGAGAATCTCAACTCTACTTTTTTCAGTAATTCTCCTGAAAGATATGCAGAACTCACGGGAAAATATTATTATGGCTTTGGTTACTGAAGGATTCTAAGTAAAATCAGCCAAAGAAAGAGGTGCACAGCACAAAGACCCAGAGAATACAAAGTTTCTATTGTCCTTTGCTCTGGAGTCAATATGCAAAGATCGCCACTCAAACCTCGGAGTTTTCATTGCGGCCTTATTACATAATCATGATGGATTGATTGACTGATTGGCCAAGTTGTTGAACTCAGCCTCATGTCAAGTGATACCACATGACCCAAACTTAGAAGCTATAAAATCAACCATGGGTGTGTTGACTGAGTATTCTTGGTCCTGGCCTAAGATTCAACGAGCCCATCACCCACTTTAAACAAAGACACTTCTATTCGGTTGAACACAAATCACCTCCCAGAAGGAAAGCAAAGCCAGACATCTTTTCAGTCAAGGTCAAATTCTTTACTACCCAGTACTGACATGTAAATGATAGTCATATAATTCAGGTTCTCTGGCATCAGATCTGTCAACCCGTTTACATGTAAAAAAAAAAAAAAAACATATGTGAAGGGACCTATTTCAACAAATGGGCTATAAAGAAGAGTAACCAAAACAGAGAAACGCCATCCCCCTGTGTTCCACAGGCTTGGTCTCATGATTCATAAGATTATACCTCCGGACAGTCTCACTGGAAGTCCCAGCCGAATCTCTGAGATAATTTCAGGGAGATAAAAAAGGCTAAGACACACAGAAAACTCGCCCTGCCTTTCCCTATTAAATACATCTCTGCACCTCTTTCTTCCCCAGCAATCTAGGCTGAGACCTGGAAAGATCCTTGCTTCGCAATAAGCAGCCTGGTACCTTTGTTTTGTAGCTCATGCCTTTCAGAGGAAAAAAAAAATAATAACTTCACATGTCTTTTCTATTTAAGTTGCTTGACAACCAGACTATCCAACCACAAAGAGATCGTGGGTGTCATAGAAACAAGCCTTGGGATTTTTCCATAGTATGAGCCACACAATATCCTTCAATAAAGTGGCCATTCACCTTATAAACAGTCAACTTAAAAGAAAGGAACCCTTACTTGTCAATGGTTACGTATGCTCTGAAAATGCTACTATAAAATTCTTTGAACTGCCAACTCATTTTGTGAATTTAAAATATAATTTACATGTAGGGTTTCAGGAGCATAGCACAAGACAGAGAAAGATACACTTTGCTGGTTTGCTTAACAGACTCGCTTGTTTTTCCTTTTCATAACTGAAATAACAGTAACATTTAGTCCAGACTGCACTGGAGTTACCACAGACTGGGTTTAATTGCATCCCTGTTTGTGAGAGTATCTTATATACAGGGAGAGCTAGATAAACAATAGTGTATTGGATTGAATTTGTGCATGCTTTATTATACACTGTGTGCAAGCTCTAAGAACTGAGGATAAGAGACTAATGGGCCTGAGGAGTTTAAAAATGGGTTCAATTGTTCACTATCTAGGAATCTACATGAGAGAATACCAATCCCTGCCATGTGTTCTGCTGATGGGAAGCGCATTTGATCAGCACCGATAAGACAATGGAATGAGTCAGACTCTGTGTCACTTTTTTCCAAATCTGCAGTTACATATATATTCATCTTGTCAGATGGCTATATAAAGAGATGAGGTAAAACAACATGGCATTTGTTGTACTTCAATTACTTTTCTTGTATAATGTCAAGAAGTAAAAGCTAACAAACCATAACTTTCCTTGACATTTCCTCCCTCAAGTGACCAATGATGGATTTGCCTTTAAAAAGCATTCATCATTTTAAAGAAGGCTAGAGACAGTAGACTTCTTTGTGTTATTTTTTTCTTCCCATATTTTAAAGCCAATAGTTAAATTGAAAAGCCCAGCTCTCCTGCAGATGGAAAGCAAACCTGGTTGATAAGATTACATGTTTCCAATCCTGGGGGATGTTTGAAGTCATCCAAGTAGAGAGGGCATTTGCTGTCATAAATGGTCCAGAGATGGAACTGAATCATGCCCTCCTCCCCACCCCCACCCCTGTCTCCAACCTCCATTCCCATTAAACAGCATACACTTTGCTTAGCAAATCTTTTTATGTGGTCAGATCTGACATCCCAGCACAGCTGTTAACAGCACTGGTGTCTGAGTCTGAGGGACATAGTTCTAAATATCATCTCGGCTATTTATCAGCTCTATGACCTTGCTCAAATTACTTAAGTTCTCTAAATCTGTTACTTTGTCTGTAAAATAGTGACAATAAAATCTAATTCACAGTGTTTCTGCAAATAATAAAATTAAATAGCATGGTAAAAGGGCTCAGTGCAGAAGCTGCTAAAAAACAAAAATGTTCCTTTTATCAAATTTAGTGTAAGCCCAATAAAGGCCAGGTTACTGCCAGACATTGTCACTACTTGAAGTCTTCGGGCCAAGCACAGAACTTGACCTCCACCAGACCCTCACTATTTGGTGAATGAGTTAATATACAGATACTATTAGGCTAGTTTGAATTATCATCTGCCTTAGACACTAGGGATCAGTGTATCAAAAATAATAATTATAGATACAACTTATTGCGCTAAGTTATAGGTTAGCAAGATGAAGCAAGTCCAGTCCCATGTGTGTTGAATCATCCATCTGACCATAACAAGTATTCTACGACAGACTTATTATCAACATCACATCATAAATTAAGAAACTGAGGCATAGAGAGATTAACTAACTTGTCCACACTCACACAAAGTGGGACAAAGTCTTAAACTCAACAGCAAAGCATTGGGGTGTATTATACAACAAAGAAAGTATCCAAATAATAACAGTAAATCATCATTATTCAGACATTTATGAAAATGCCCATCACAACACTTTTCCTTTATTTGGCATTTACAACCACCCTAGGAGAAACTTACATGTCCTCATTTTCCAGAAAGGAATTGAAGCCTAAATTAGTTGAACAAATTACCTAAGGTGTACATAGTTAAAAAGTGGCCTACAAGGATTCAAGCTGCTTTTGTTTTTGTTTTTGTTTGGTTTTTGTGAGACAGGGTTTCTCTGTACAGCCCCGGCTACTCTGGAACTCAAGCCTTGAACTCAAAGATCCTCCTGTCTCTGCCTCCCAAGTGCTAGGATTAAAGACAAGCACTGCCACACCTCACAAAAGTCATGGTTTTTAAGCTGAATATGTTTGAACATATCAGGATAGTTTGAGGATGAACCTTGAATTTGCTTACGCCTCTTGTGCTCTGTGTGGTAGCAATGACCCATGTACACCAACATGCCTCCCTCCATCCTGGGCACACATGTAGACTACATCTCCTGGCCCCCACAGAAGTTGAGTACCACCTCATATTGATTTCCAGTCAATGTTTAGGAAACAAGGTGCTTTTACTTCCACACCTAGCCCCTAGACATTATCCACAGCTGTGTCTTCATGTTCCATCTATTTCTCTGAAGAACACAGAAGACTAAGACCAGTCCTTAAATAGAGCTGTAGATCACAGATCAAGGGCCAAATCCAGCCTCCCACTTCTCTTTGTAACTGATGCTTCATTTGAACACAGCCACACTTTTAATTCACACATTGGCTGGGCTGTTTCACGGTATAATGACAACATCAAGTGCCGGGCATGGTGGCGCACGCCTTTAATCCCAGCACTCGGGAGGCAGAGGCAGGCGAATTTCCGTGAGTTTAAGGTCAGCCTGGTCTATAAAGTGAGTCCAGGACAGTCAAGGATACACAGAGAAACCCTGTCTCAAAAAAACCTTAAAAAAAATCAAGTACATGTGACAGAGACAAGATAATCCACAAAGAATAAGATGCTGATTATCTAATACACCTCCACTCCCAATCAGAATCCTAACTCTGGGGAATGTTAGAGCCACAAGGCTGAAGGAGCCTGGGTAACTGGAAGAATCAATCAAGGACAGCTACCCTTATCCTATGAACACCCACCCGAGGCAGTTACTGAGCAAAAAGATAACCCCAATGATGTGCTATTATGTTCCTTGGTTTGTTCGTTAAAGCTGCTATCCTAGTATATAACTTATTCACAAGACCCTCAGTTAGGGAAAAATAAATCCCTTCCACACTCAGTTAAAAAATACCTCTTTTGCTTCCAAAAATGATTACTGTTTCATCTCATTGAAATGCAGCCACTTCTTCCCTTTCTTGAGAACATGAATGACATTGATTCTGACATCAATGTGTTCCCTGAGATCCCTAATTATTAGCAAGGATTCATGATTCTTTTAAGCTTGATGTTTCAAAATTCAAAAGAAATATAGAATTATAGTACTTGTCCAATAATTCTGACTATGATGAGAAATAAGATTGTGCCAAGCATGAGGGAAAAGGGTATTTTGATTCCTGCGTCCATATCTGGAATGCAATAAAGCGCAGACCTTTCAGAAGGGAAGAAAAGAAAAATCCTTAGTAAAGGGAAAGAAAAGCCAGGGGCAGATTACTAACCAATATTGTAAAGCCCTCTTTTTTTCTTTTCCTATGCCACATTTTTAATGTCCCCGTGAGCTCAGTGTGCTGTGACTATCAATCACAGGAAATCACTGACATTGTGAAACTGCTTTTTAAGATATACAGAGTTTTCAAAGCCAGAGTTGTCTGAAGAATAAAAATCTTCAAAGATTGTATATTTTCAAAAAAAAAATATCTATTTGATACACCAAGCTGAGTGATGGCCAGCTGTCCCTACTCTGTAGTGGCCTGACAGAATACATGAATACAGATCTGTGGAAGACATTAAATACAGGAAACAAAAGTGTTTTATAAGGATTGCTAGCTTTGCTGTGGCCACTGCTGTGACCTCAATGGCTGCATGCTCCAAAAAAAAAAAAAAAAAAGCTTATGCTGAAATCTTAATGCCCAGTGTGATATACCAAAAGGAGGTGCATTTAGGGGTGATTAGGTCATGAGTGCAGAGCTAATGTGATTACAAGTAGTGCCCAAATGAGAGATTCACCCCTTCCCCCCCAAAAAAAAAAAAACACTTGCCATGTGAAGATACAGTTAGAGTTAGGCACATGCAATCTCAAAGATTCAAGCATGCCAACACCTTGATCACAGAATTTCAGCTTCTAAAACCATAGCAATGGATTTCTGTTACTTATAAATCCCTTAGTCTATGGTGATTTGATATAGTATCACAAATGGGCTAAGACAGGCTCTTCCATTTGTGGGAAGGGTAGTTCACATTAATGCTGAGGTACTAAAAGTCAGTAGATTAGAATCAAATTGATTTAGGAGTAGACAGTGCCCCAAGCTACTTAGGGGTAAGGAAATCTTCATGTTTGCAGACACAGTATAGATACGACTTCACATATAGATATATGAATGTGAAGCCAATTCTGCTGTATGATCTAGAACTTATGCAACTTCTTCTAAGTGACTGAAGAAAAACACCACAAAGAAATGGACTATGACCACCAAAGTTTGACATCTCTAATAACCATTCTTTTTATGGATAGGAGAGACAGGGTCTCTCAGAGAGATCCACCCGTCTCTGCCTCCCCAGGCGCTGGGATTAAAGGCGTGCACCATTATGCCTGACCTCTGACAATCATTCTAACATTCAACAAATATGAAAGCAGTGTATATGTCATGGTAATCAGCATCCCATACTCAGAACAAACTAGAGACATAAACAAAGTAATGTCCTTATGAGGATCACCTTCTGGTTCAGAAAAAAAACCACAAACAATAAGCAAGGCAATGTATTACAGACACTGGAACAGTGATAATACAGTGATAATACACAGACCACGCAATGTATTACAGACACTGGGACAGTGATAATACACAGACCACACAATGTATTACAGACACTGGAACAGTGATAATACAGTGATAATACAGTGATAATACACAGACCACACAATGTATTACAGACACTGGAACAGTGATAATACAGTGATAATACACAGACCACGCAATGTATTACAGACACTGGAACAGTGATAATACAGTGATAATACACAGACCACACAATGTATTACAGACACTGGAACAGTGATAATACACAGACCACGCAATGTATTACAGACACTGGAACAGTGATAATACACAGACCACACAATGTATTACAGACACTGGGACAGTGATAATACACAGACCACACAATGTATTACAGACACTGGAACAGTGATAATACACAGACCACACAATATATTACAGACACTGGGACAGTGATAATACAGTGATAATACACAGACCACACAATGTATTACAGACACTGGGACAGTGATCATACACAGACCACGCAATGTATTACAGACACTGGGACAGTGATAATACATAGACCACACAATGTATTACAGACACTGGAACAGTGATAATACAGTGATAATACACAACCACACAATGTATTACAGACACTGAAACAGTGATAATACAGTGATAATACACAACCACACAATGTATTACAGACACTGGAACAGTGATAATACAGTGATAATACACAACCACACGATGTATTACAGACACTGGAATAGTGATAATACACAACCACACAATGTATTACAGACACTGGAACAGTGATAATACACAGACCACACAATGTATTACAGACACTGGAACAGTGATAATACAGTGATAATACACAGACCACACAATGTATTACAGACACTGGAACAGTGATAATACAGTGATAATACACAGACCACACAATGTATTACAGGCACTGGAACAGTGATAATACACAGACCACACAATGTATTACAGACACTGCAACAGTGATAATACACAGACCACACAATGTATTACAGACACTGGAACAGTGATAATACAGTGATAATACACAGACCACACAATGTATTACAGACACTGCAACAGTGATAATACACAGACCACACAATGTATTACAGACACTGGAACAGTGATACTACAGTGATAATACACAGACCACACAATGTAT
Source organism: Lophiomys imhausi (assembly GCA_907164525.1). Lineage (NCBI taxonomy): Eukaryota > Metazoa > Chordata > Mammalia > Rodentia > Muridae > Lophiomys > Lophiomys imhausi. The sequence goes on from CAJQZJ010032284.1 coordinate 2,194,418, forward strand.
TACAGACACTGGAACAGTGATAATACACAGACCACGCAATGTATTACAGACACTGGAACAGTGATAATACACAGACCACGCAATGTATGACAGACACTGGAACAGTGATAATACACAGACCACGCAATGTATGACAGACACTGGGACAGTGGTAATACACAGACCACGCAATGTATGACAGACACTGGGACAGTG
>CAJQZJ010032284.1:2204349-2215132 GCA_907164525.1 Lophiomys imhausi
CAACCTGGTTTTACAAACCTCCAAGAGTTGAAAAAACTTAGAGCTAAAGTAAGCTTTATTTTTATAACCAATCCTACATCTGGCAAAGGGCTAATGTCCAAAATTTATAAAGAACTCAAGAAATTAAACACCAACAAACCAAATAATCCAATAAAAAAAATGGAATAGAGAGCTAAACTGAGAATTCACAAAAGAGGAATGTCTAAAGTCCAAGAGACACTTGAACAAATGCTCAACATCCATAATCATCAGAGAAATGCAACTCAAGACAACTTTGAGATTCCATCTCACACCTGTCAGAATGGCTAAGATCAAAAACTCAAGTGACAGCATATGCTGGTGAGGTTGTGGAGAAAGGGAAACACTCCTCCATTGCTGATGGGCTTGCAAACTTGTACAACTACTTTGGAAACCAGTCTGGTGATATCTTAGAAAACTTGGTATAGCTCTACCTCAAGACCCAGCCATTCCACTCCTAGGCATACATCCAAAAGATTCCTCACCAAACCACAAGGACATCTCCTCATCTGTGTTCATAGCAGCTTTCTTTGCAATAGCTAGAAACTGGAAACAACCCAGATGTCCCTCAACTGAAAAATGGATTTAAAAAAAAATCTGTTTTATGTTTACACAATTGAATACTACTCAACTATCAGAAACAAGGAAATCATGCAATTTGCTGCCAAATGGATGGAACAAAAAAAGCTCATTCTGAGTGAGCTAACCCAGACCCAGAAAGATACATATGGCATGTATTCACTTATAATTGGATTTTAGCCATTTAGTACAGGATAACTATCCTACAACCAACAGATCAAAAGGAACAGGAACATAGACTTTGTTCCCTGTTAGTAGGACACTTTGCCCTAATGGAGTTGCCATATAGGCCCCCAGTGCATTAGGAAGCTCTTAGCCCTCATATGACTGCTGAACTGGGGGGCAGGGGGACTGATATATAGGGACACCTCACTCCAGAGGAGTAGGATAGTTGGGAGAGGGGGGAAAGGGTAGGAGTGTGGGAGGGTGGGACCCAGAAGGGTGGAGGGAGGGGGCTGTGATGGAAATGTAACTTGAAGTAATAAATAAATGTTAAAAAAAAGATTTGTTTTTAACTGTGTGTGTGCATGCAAGCATGTGAGCATGCGTGCATTCCTCTGTCTGTGTATATGTGTGTGTGTGAGTTTGTCCAGGTGACCTCAGAGGCCAGAAAACATTAGCATCAGACTCCCTGGAGGATATTACAGGTGACTGTGAGCCACCCAACCTGAGTTCTGGGAACTACCCTCAGATCTTCTGCTACAGAAATCGGGGTTCTAAACTGCTGCACCATCTCTCCAGCCACATATTATTGTTTGGGTTTTTTTTTTTTTTTCTTTTAACATTAGTGAAAATCCTGTTCTTGTTTTGTGGAAGAATCCGTATTGCACTATGCTAATTTAAAATTAGACTAAATAATCCCAAAAGGGGTCTAAGAGGTGTCTCATTACCTGTTTTTATCATTTAGACTAAACAAGAGTTTCCTAAGGAACTGGGCAACAACACTTCATTCTACAAAACACAGTGAATGTTCTTCCTAGACGAGTATTTTGATCGTTTCTTAGTAGATAAATACATCTTTGGATTTCTTTAAAATTCAGGCTAGGTCTTTTGCCACCAGCACCCTGAGCATTGTCAAATTCTGGAGTGGTATTGTCCTCTGGCTGGCTTAAATTTCTTCCTCCTGTGCTGGTAGGTAGACCAGTCTTGCATGGGGGAAAGGGGGTCTAATATCTGTTGGAGATCTGGATTCAGTTAACAGCCAGGCTTACCAAAAACTCCTCTTTCTAGTCTAAAGCTGGAGTGGCCTCACTTTTCCAAGTATCTAATGGACCACTTTGTTCTGAAGCCAGTTCTATTATTATTATTATTATTATCATTATTAATTTATTTTTTAAGTTATATCTCAATCAAAGTTACCTCTCTCCTCTCCTCCAGGTTCCATCCTCCCTCCCTCTTCCTCAGCTCCACCCTCTCCTTCTCCTCCAATGAGGGGAGCTCCCACATATCAACCCCCCTCAGTTCATCAATCACATGAGTGCTAAGAGCTTCCTCTTGCACTGGGGCCTGGTATAGGGTATACAGCAGCCCAGCTAGGGTAATGTGTTCCCCTAACAGGCAACAGGGTACATGACTTGCTGCTGAGTGAAGTTTTTCATAGGATACTTATGCTAGGTTCCTGTCTGTTTCGGTTTGTGAGTTGTAAGATGTTTGTCCTGTGCTATATGGTTAATATCCACTTATAAGTGAGTAGATACCATATGTATCTTCCTGGGTCTGAGCTTTTCTAGTTCCATCCATTTGGTTGCAAATTGCATGATTTCCATGTTTCTGATAGCTGAGTAGTATTTCATTGGGTAAAAGTACCAGTTTTTTAAAATCTATTCTTTGGCTGAAGGGCATCTGGATTGTTTCCAGTTTCTGGTTATTATGAATAAAGCTGCTCTGAACATACTTAAGGTGATGTCCTTGCGGTTTGGTAAAGCATCTCTGGTTATATGCCCAAGAGCTGTATGGTTGGGTCTTGAGGCAGAACTATTCCAAATTTTATAAGCTATCTCCAGACTGATTTCCATAGTGGTTGTACAAGTTTGTTCTCCCACCAGCAATGAAGGAGGGTCCCCTTTCTCCACATCCTCACCAGCACGTGCTGTCACTTGACTTTTTTGTTTTGTTTGTTTTTCAAGACAGGGTTTCTCTGTGTAGCCCTGGCTGTCCTGGACTCACTTTGTAGACCAGGCTGGCCTTGAACTCACAGAGATCTGCCTGCCTCTGCCTCCTGAGTCCTGGGATTAAAGGCGCACGGCACCACACCCAGCTCGCTTGAGTTTTTTATTTTAGCCGTTCTGACAGGTATGGGATGGAATCTCAGAGTCATTTTGAGTTGCACTTCCCTGATGACTAAGGATGCTGAGCATTTCTTCAAGTGCCTCTCGGCCATTAGAGATTCCTCTTTTGTGAATTATCGGTTTAGTTCTGTACCCCATTTTTTGGTTAGATTATTTGGTTTGTTCGTGTTTAATAACTTGAGTTCTTTATAAATTTTGGATATTAACCCTCTGTCAGATGTAGAGTTGGTGAAGATCTTTTCCCAATCTGTAGGCTGCCATTTTGTTCTAATGAGAGTGTCCTTTCCCTTCCAGACACTTTTAAGTTTCATAAGGTCCTATTTGTTGATTGTTGTTCTTAAAGCCTGGGCTGTTGCTTGTCACCAGTGCCAATGAGATCCAGGCTTTTCCCCACTTTCAAATGGACCTAACTGATAGCTACAGAATGTTTCACCCAGACACAAAAGAATACACCTTCTTCGAAGCACCTCACAAAACTGTCTCCAAAACTGACTATATAGTCAGTCACAAAACAAGCCTCAACAGATAGAAGAAAATTGAAATAACCCCTTGTATCTTATCAGACCACCACGGAATAAAGCTGAACTTCAACAATAACAGAAACAACAAAAAGTCTAAAAATTCACGGAAACTGAACAACTTTCTACTCAATGATCTCTGGGTCAGAGAAAAAATAAAAAAAGTAAATTAAAGTCTTTTTAGAACTCAATGAAAACAGAGGCACAACATACCCAATCTTATGGGACACAATGAAAGCAATGCTAAGAGGAAAGTTCATAGCACTAAGTGCCTTCAAAACGAAATTGGAGAGTTCCCATACTAATAATTTAAAAGCACACTTGAAAGATCTAGAACAAAAAGAAGCAAACACACCCAAGAGGAGTAGACAGCAGGAAATAATCAAACTCAGCTGAAATCAGTACATTAGAAACAGAGAGAACAATAGAAAGAATCAATGAAACCAAGAGTTGGTTCTTTGAGAAAATAGACCAACCCTTAGCCAAATGAACTAAAAGGCAGAGGAAAAATAACCAAATCAACAAAACCAGAAATGAAAAGGGGCAAATAACAACAGACAGAGGAAATCCAATCATTAGGTCTTACTTCAAAAACCTGTACTTCACAATTTGGAAAACCTAAGCGAAATGGACAATTTTCTTGATAGATTCCATGTACCAAGGCCGAAGCCAGTTTTTAATGTGTGAAGTAAACAAACACCTGTTGGGCTACTGCCGGGGGACAGATGCTCCCTTGTGTGTGTCACAGAAAAAAACAAAAAACAAAAAACCCAGAAGCCTTGCATAGCCTTTCTGGCATTCCAAGTTAGGTCAACTCCAATTTGGTTGAAACTTTGTAAGGGAGAAAGCTCCGTCATAAATACATCCTATGTATTTATGCCAGTTAAAGTTCCCAAAGGAGGAGACTGGTTACAGTTACGTCAGGGCCTCGGGGTTTACTTGAAACCACAGACCCCTGATTTTGATTTTCTTATTCACAAGGTCAGATCTTGAAACTTTTTACCAAAGGTAAGGACAGGGGCTACAGAAGCAGTCAAAAAAAAAAAACAAAAAAAGTTTTTTCCCCACAAAACAAGCCTCATACCTTTAGCCCAGGACTTAGAACAGGGAGCTGGGAAAGCATTTTTTTTTTTTTTTTTTTTGTTTCTCCTCCTGTGCCTGTGTTCAGTCATTATCTTGAACATTGTCTCAAGCTCAGGGTTTTGTTTTGTTCGTATCTTCTATAAAAAAATGTTCTTCCCTTTTCATGACAAGACCCTGGAACCCAGAATTATCAAAACAACTCATCTGCATATGTGTCTTATGATCTCTTGTTTTGACAACAAAAGCCCCCACTAATTCCTCAAACGAAAACAAAAGGAAATAAGAGTTTCATGAATTTAGATTTTTGTTCCTAGTAAAATGGAGGCTCATGAATATGGAGACCACCAAACAGCTTCCTGTTTTACCTCCCTATTCCATATTCCATTCAAAACACCCATACTCACTCCAGGGGTAAATTCCCCATGCTCACTGAGGGACCAGAAACAGACTGAAGTCCCATTGTCTTCATTGTTCATTTGTGCCCCCTAAAAACCCCAGCCATCATCAAAACCCAGAGCTTTCTCACACAGAACCTTACTACCATCATTCAAATGGCTAATCCAAAAGATTCTGGGGAAATGGTGGATCGGAAGCAGTGACTATGAGACCAGAAGATTGTGTGGATGACAGTTCAGGCAGAATATCAGGCTAACTAAACAAGGACTGATGAGGCCTGTAAGAGGCTCAGCATGTAAAACACCAAACAAAACTAACAGCCTGAGGAGAGAACTCGCTCCGCAAAGTTGTCCTTTGACTTTCGCACGCACACGCTGCATGATGGTGACAATGATGGCGGTGATAATGATGATAAATAATTATAAAGCCACCGATAAAAGAAGGAACTGTAGGAAGCAGAAATGAGACTAAGGCGGGACTTTCTCCACAGAGGATCCAGCAGGTGCACGCACCCAGTAACAGGCACTGCACCAAACCCACCCCAGAAGTGCTGCAGAGGACTTGGAGCACCCATGCAGTGAGAACCACAGAGAGACAGTGGACTGCAGAAACCGAATCAGAAGGTGAACTGGCTGGCCAGAAAGGAACATGGATCACAACAAACCATAGACACACACCACAAAAGTGTTGGGGAATCTGTAGGGGTTAGATAAATTAGATTTAGAAAATATATAGGAGTTTCTGATACTGTCTCTTAATTCGGGGCCTGAAGAGCATTATCAGCATGAAGTCAGGAAAAACAGGAAAGACTCAATAGACTGAAAAACAAGTTTGAAGTCAGGAAAACAGGAAAGACTCAATAGAATTGAAGAAACAAAGTATCTGGCCTGACATTGTTTTCAGCTGCTAAGTGGGCAGAGCCCAAATTAAGCGAAACAGAGTTCCTCCTATTTGAGGACGGTGCGTGGAGCCCAGAAGAGAAGAGGCCCCTGATGCTAGAGAGCTCCAAGAGTCCTGCTGAAAAAACGGCTGGCCATTGATGGCCAGCTCTCTCCCTGAAGCAGAAAGAAGCCGGTGAGCAAAGAAAGCCTGAGCAAGACACCAAAAGGCCAAGGACTGGACCCTGTGGCTCAGCTTTTGCCTAGAGGGGTTTGATCTGTCCAAACAGTGGCCTAAAGGAAACGGTGCCTGGCTTTAAGGACTGAGGCAGAGCAGCTGAGTTCCTGATTCAAAAGAAGTAAGTTGGCCTGCAGACGGCTGGGGTCTCCCACAGAAAAGAAAACATGAAGCCTTATTTAAGGTGAGACTGCAATAACCAACTACCCTGACGAACCTGCATCTGAGAGATTCAGAAAAAGGACTGCTAAGTGCGTTAAAGAATCTACAACAAAGACTGTGTTCCTGACGACTGAGGACCTGCCCCAGAGACTGTATCATTCTAAAAGGTTATGAAAGTGGTTGTTATGATTATCAATAGGTTTAGTGGATAGGTTAAAGGGGTTGTAGGAATTTATAGGATTAATAGTTAAGAAATTGTTGGTGTTTGTTATAAGTGAATTTAGTAATAAATAAATAAGTGATAAATAATAATTTAAAAGTTCGGTTACAGGAATCAGAAATCCAGAGGTTTCCAACCCACACCACCACTACCACTCCATGCATCCGCACGCAGCACACCGCAGTCACCACAGGTGTGAGCTGCTCCTGAACACAGTTCCAGATGAGGGGTGTGGTGACTAAGGCTAATAAATCTGCAGCACTGCCCCCCCGACCACCACCCCACTCACATCCACTTTTGCCCCATGGAGCAATGAATGGATGGGGACCCCTGGAAGAATGTGCTGGAACATGCCACATGGTACAGCATTCTGCTGGGAGCAGCAGACCCCAAGTAGCACAGACTGCAGAGACAGCAGTGGAAGGATGGGAAGTGAGACTAAGGCTGAAAGATCCTCAAGACCCCTACGCTCCATAGTAGAGAGGGACCATGTGGCCCAGAGGAAGAGGGAGGGAGGAGCCTGACAGGAGAGCTAAGTGAACAGAGGGCAGGGCATCTCTCCCCAACCAAGAAGCAGCACTGCTGGACATAACAACTTGGGAGGCTCATTTGTGTTTATATTATTCTGATCTTCTATTTTCTATTTTATGTATTTTTCATGAGTGTGTCTCTGGAAATTTAAATGTCCAAATGTACTGTGACTCATACATACCTTGTTGTTCATGGTTTTTCTGCCCCTCTTTCTCTAAAACTAAAAAACAGCATTTTCCCTGGCTCACATATCTCTAGCCTATGTACTTTCCTTCTCAGTCTCATTAACCCCCTTTTGTCCCTTCCCCATTCTATAATTAGGTTTGAGGCCCACTCCCCAAGAACCAGTCTGTGCCTGGCACAGTAAACCCAGCAAAAACCACATGGCTAGGGAAGTCACAGGCCTAGGGGATAACTTACAAGTGTTCTTTAACTAGACATGGCATCAAGCTGTCTCCTAAATATGTTTGTACTCATAGACAAAGGCTACTCCCCGCCTTAATCAGAGGAGCCTCTCTTTACAGTGAACAGTGTTGACTGCCAAGGCCCAAGGTGCTGAGAATGAGTTACAGTTGAATGTTCAGTCTAAACAAGGCTTCACCTGTAGGGCTCAAAGAACATCAAAGATGATGAGGTAGAAAGAATGGACGAGCCAGAGACAGAGAGAGAGGCTGTGAAATCCCACTCTCTAGGCATAATAACGTAGTCAATGCAACAATGAACTCGCACCAGCTGGGGTTACCTGCACTGGGTCTGCATAAGACTGGCCCTGTAAACTGTCAGTCAAGGATGAGGGAGGCACTCACAGGACCCTCTTTGATATCCTAATGACTACTGAGAGATGCCTGAATATACCCACAGATCAGTCCGCCAGGCTCCACTCGATAGTTCCAAATCTATGGTCACACATCTTTCTCCTGATAAAAGACCCATTCAGTAAACACCTGGGATTCTTGGAAATGACCTTTGCCCATGCCTCTAACCGCTCCTGGAGTTCTTCCCCTACCCCCTGCTGCCCATAGGATAGTTAGGTACTTGGTTCCTCTTCTTATGATAGGAGCATGCTGCTGAATGTAAATGAAGCATGACTAACCCCAGCTAATCAAACGCATTCACCCCCAAAACCTCTCCCACTGTCCAAGGTTTATAATGTCTCTATGAACAAAATAAACTCTCTCTCTCTCTCTCTCTCTCTCTCTCTCTCTCTCTCTCTCTCTATTCCTCCACGATGATCATCTGAGACTTGCTGTTTATTTTGGGCTTGGGAAGGAAGGGCCTTCTCCCTCCCAAAAGAATTCATTGCTGGATCCGCCTGCCTAAGCCAGACTCCCTGCTACCCAGAAACCATATCTCAGTGCATGGTAGACAGTATGGCTCCCACAGTCGCTGTTGGCACCCTGGTAACCACCTCCAAAGCTCACCGAGGTGCTGAGCTTCTGCCATTTCGCCCACATCCTCATGGCAGAAGCAGGCTACTGGCTGTTCCTGAAACAGCCTCCAGATTTACCCAAGTCAAGTCAGACTCCCCCAGTCGCTTGACTAGGTCCAGGAGCTCCAAGCTCCTTGCAGCTGCCTGGCCTGGTCCCTACATCTTAGCTAAGAGAGTTGTGACTTTTCACCATGCTGCAGAGAGCGTCTCTCTCTCTTGCATGCTTATCATAAGAGATGTAACACTTTACAGTGGAGATAATCCCTTCTACATCTCTGGGATTTCCAGTGACTGCATCCCATCCAGTGTTTCATCCTTTTCTGACTGGAAACTGACATGGCCTGGACCTTCCAGTGGAGAAGCATACACATCCAGCTTGGTGCCTGACAAGGCCCAAGCTTCCTAGGAGAGTACCCAACAAGACCCCAACCGCTCCCAGGAAGATGCAAAATGACACGGCCCCCACAGACTCGTGTGTTTGAATGCTGGGCCCATGGGGAGTGGCCTAGTTGGAGGAAGTGTGTCACTGTGGAGGAAGTGTGTCACTGTGGAGGAAGTGTGTCACTGTGGAGGCGGGCTTTGAGGTCTCATATGCTCTAGCTATGCCCAGTATTGCACAGAGTCTCCTGCTGCCTGCAGATCCAGATGTAGAACTCTCAGCTCCTCCTCCAGCACCATGTCTGCCTGCATGCTGCATGCTTCCCATCAAGCTGATAGTGGACTAAACCTCTGAAACTGTAAGGTGGTCCCAGTTAAGTGTTTTCCTCTCAAGGAAGACAGTTGCTGTGGTCATGGTGTCTCTTCACATAGAAACCCTCACTAAGGCAAGAGGGCCAGGTATGGTGGCACAGAGAAAGACAGATCTCTGTGAGTTGGAGGCCAGTCTGATCTATGACGTTTCAGGATAGCCGGAACTATATAGTGAGACACCATGTTCTCGAAAAAACAAACAAACAAAAGAGTTGAATGGGGTCTCTGAGAGTTATGAAAAGGATCTAAAGTGAGGGGAAGATGGGTTAGTGGAATATGTAGAATATGTCATGAAAGCAAAAGGGGGAATGATTTGGAAGGAGAAAGGGAACCAATAAGAGGGAGAGGATGGAGCCAAGGGAGAGTAACAGAGGGCATAAGAACCAACAATAAGATATGAATACATCACTGCGAGGCCCATCTGTACACAAACCAAAGTATTAACCCTAAAGAAGAAAGGCTCAAACCTGATGCAGTGCCTGTACCCCCAGCACTTGGGAAGCTGATGCAGAAGGGCTGACCTGGAAAGCAGACCTCTTCCTCCCTCTTGTCTCACCCCTCCCCATCTGCCTCACACCTGCCTTCCCTCCTCCATCCCTTCCTTTCCTCCTCTCTCCCTGACTCTCTTCCTCTCTTTCATTACTCCTCCAGATTCTTGCTCTGTAGCTCAGGCTGGCCTCACCATAGGCAAAAGACCCCTAGAAAAGATCAAAAATTTAAACAGGAGAGTTAAAAACTACAACATTCTTAGAAGGAAATGTGGGATAAAGCTTCTCAACTGTGGCTTTGGAATGGATTTCTTTGCTTTGACACCGAAACTAGAGGAAATATAAGGAAAAATAAGTTGACTTTCATTGAAATTAAAAGCTTTGGGTATCAAAAGGGATTATCAACATCATGCAAAGGCAGCTACAGAGTGTCTGGAAATATTTGAAGATCATGTATCTGATAAGAGATTCATATCCAAGATGTGTAAAGAACTCCGAGAGTTCAAAAGAGAGAGAGAATAATTCAATTTAAAGACAAAGTAGCTAAATGTGGTATCACTCCTATAAGGCCAGTACTTGGGAGGCAGAGGCAGGAAGGTGAAGTTTATGGTCATCCTGGCTACATAGCAAGGCTGTGGGCAAAGGAGTTGAGTGGACTTGCTGAAGGCAGCCACTCCCACCCAGCATTTGCACCTGGAGGTCCAAACTCTGATCCCAGTGCCCTGTCCACTGAGTCATCTCCCTGGCCCTCGCTATATTGTGCTATGGTTACTTTACATCCGGATAGCTACTCTAACCTAGTTACCACCACGTTAACTTTTATGCCTATATTGATTTGGAGCAGGCACTAGATTAATTGCTGTCTAAGAATAAAAGCCAATTTCATCATCATAAGAGGCTTCCAGCATGAAAGCAGTGTCATGGCAAACTGTGGGGAAGCTGTTTCTATGAATACTGCCCCCAAAGGGCTCCTGCCCCCAAAGTCTCAGCCTTCTACTATCAGAATGCGGTGGGAACATTCAGGGTTAGGGGTCTAATGAAAAGCTGCTAGGTCACTGGGGGGGCAAATCTCTGAGGAGGACAATGGGACTCTGCATCCTGTCTCTCCATCTTCCTTTGCTCCTTGGCCACCATGAGGTAAGCAGGTGTGCACCAAGGTGTACACCTCGCCTACAAGCCTCACTGCAGACTGAAAAGACATGGAG
>CAJQZJ010032284.1:2215142-2246931 GCA_907164525.1 Lophiomys imhausi
GCCTACAAGCCTCACTGCAGACTGAAAAGACATGGAGTCAATCTTGGGAACTATAGGCCAAAAATAAACCCCTCCTTCTTTTAAATTGATGTCCTCAGGCATTTTGTCAGAGTGATGGAAGCCTGGCTGGCACATCGTCATTAGCTGGAATATATAGACACGTTGTATGAGATCTGAGTCATCACTCAGCCACACAAAATGAACGACTCCTGACCTTTAGACCAAGAGGACCTCATACTATGGACCAAATTCACTCTTGTTAGGGACAACTATATTTTTCTTTTTTAATACTTTATTTATGTTTATCTTATGTGCATTGGTATTTTTGCCTGCATTATGTCCATGTGAGGGTGCTGGATCTTGGGGTTACAGACAGTTGTGAGCTGCCATGTGGGTACTGGGGATTGAACCTGGGTCCTCCGGAAGAGCAGCCTGTGCTCTTGAACACTGAGCTATCTCTCCGGCCCTTATTTCTAATGTATTTTTAAGATATGTTTGGGTTGCAAAAAAAAAAAAAGAAATCTTTGAAAAGTCCTCGTCCAGCTGGGTGTGGTGGTACATGCCTTTAATCCCAGCACTTGGGAGGCAGAGGCATGTGGATCTCTGTGAGTTCAAGGCCAGTCTGGTCTACAGAGTGAGTTCCAGGACAGTCAGACCTGTTACACAGAGAAACCCTGTCTCAAAAAACCAAAAAAAAAAAAAAGAAAGAAAGAAAAGTCCTCATCCAACCATCATTGTGAGGCATCTGTCTATCCCTATCATAGGTCATTCAACTTAATAGGGATGGAAGGACAGTGGACAGACTCTGAAGTTCTTCTAAATACTGGAGATTAAAAGGTCTCCTGCCTCCTGCAGAGCAGGAGACAAGAGGACACGAGGACAAGGTTAGGTAAGACTGGACACCTATGTAGGAGTGAACAGACTTGAGAAAAAAAATGGGACATAGACAAAGTATAGGAAAGATCAAGAAAAAAGGACAGATTATTGAATATGGCCTTATAACTTTGTATATTGATACAAAATTAATATTATATTTGGCTAAATTGGTATTGATCATTGTATATTAATGTAAAATTAAGATTGTATTGGGCTACATAGGTATTGATCTTTGTATATTGATACAAAATTAAGATTATATTTGGCCACATTGGTATTGATCTTTGTATATTGATACAAAATTAAGGGTAACACTTCTTAAAGGTATTGTTCCTAGTAATGCTTAAAATTGAAATGTAAAGTTTTGGCCTCTTGCTACCAACCGTCATAAACTGTTTAGGATAATTAAGAAATGCAAACTAATAGTCATGCAAGCATGTCATTTTGTTAGTTACTGTGACAGTCTATCACAGTTATTTTCTAAGCTACTCAGAAATCAAGTTGCTAAGAGACAAGCAACATTTGCTTATCTAAATATAAGAGATAGATAGGGCATCTTCAAAAACCTCAAGGGATCTGCAGAATATGGCATTCAAAGATGTTTTCTTTTTTTTTTAAGATTTATTATATTTATTTTATGCATGTGTGCTCTATCTGCATGTACACCTGCATTCCAGAAGAGGGCACCAGATCACATTGTGGATGGTTGTGAGCCACCATGTGGTTGCTGGGAATTGAACTCAGGACCTTTGGAAGAGCACTAGGCAGTGCTCTTAACCGCTGAGCCATCTCTCCAGCCCCCTCAAAGATGTTTTCTTAACTTAAGATTTTTCGATATCGAGACATGTCAGCTCCTGACAGCACCCCCTATTCTACTCCAAGTAGAAGATGAGCATCAAAGAATCTCCAGTTGGAGATGGTTGAATTGGTGATAAGCCTTTCTCTTGGCAAGAAAAACCCCTTGCTCCAACTGTAGACAGACTTCTGTCCAAAAAGGACAAAACTTGGAAGCAGATAAGTTGACAGCCTAGCTCTGCCAAGACAGGGTAGGTAAATCCTTCATAATTCCTGCTCTACAATCAATGTCTGTCAGAGAAACAGGGCCAAACAACTGAAGATTGATGCTGTAATGTATGGAGAGAAAATGGGAACTGTCCAGGCAGCCACTGGTACATCATTTCTTAGTTTTGGAAACTGCAGGCCCTGCACTTCCTATATTATCAGATATATTTATCCCTCTCAGGTCTCTGAGGTGATTGAAGAATAGATAGCTAAAGTCTCATAGTTAAATTTTGAGTTGTTTAGGAATAAGAGGGTGTTCTGGATCTAAGAAGATATTTTTTAAATTGTGAGGCAAGTTAGTATGAAAGCTGAGTTAGATATAGAACTTTAAACTCATGGATTGTTAGATAGTAGAATGTTAAAGTCAGTTGCCAATTACATATGGACTGAACATTGGGAATGTATGCTAAGCCATATAACTCTCATAATTGTGGCCTATCTATTTCTGTTGTTTTGTAGTGTATTTATAGTTATAAGAGAAAGAACCATTTGTTGGACTGAAAGGGAGAGCTGTTGGGGGGAAAAAGAAATACCTTAAACTAAAAAAAAAAAAAAAAAAAGGAAGAGGATGGGGAGTTGAGAGGGAGGAGGGTGGAACAGTGGGACTGGAGGGGGGAGCAGGGAGGGGATTGTGATTGAGATGTAACTTGAAGAAATAAAAAATAAATTATTTTTAAAAGTTAAGGGATGTGTACAACATTTAATATCTGTACTAGTTTTACACTTAAATAGGTAATATTTTAACAGCCATTTCAGTTTTTCAGATGACTGAAATGGGACATATGAAGATTTTGTAATTGCAAGAAAATTAGTGGGCAGTTAGAAATGCATGTACAGTATTTATAATTGTATCACTAGATTTTTTTTTAACTCCTTTCAATTTGAAAAGCCTGGATTTAACTGGCAAGGAAACATGTGAGAAGCAGTGGAAATGGATTGTAAATGTCAGCGTCATGTTTGATCACACCAAGGTGACCTTAAAATGCCATCTTATGCACTTTAATTTAACAAGACTGATTTCCTAAAATATCAAATATTTGATATAACCAAGAATTTATATTGAACTACTGGAACAAATAGCTAGAAGATATTTCAGTTGTCCCACTTGGAAAAAAAGCAAGCTGTAGGCAAACTCTGCTCAATGTGGCCAGAGGGAGGAGGTAGGAAGGAAGGAGGTGGGGAGGAGGAAGGAGGTGGGGAGAAAGGAGGAGGTGGGGAGGAAGGAGGAGGTGGGGAGGAAGGAGGAGGTGGGGAGGAAGGAGGAGGGGGGGAGGAGGGAGGGGGGAGGGAGGAAGGTTGAGGGAGGAGGGGGAGGTTGGCCTCCTTGAATGAAAAGTTCCATATTCCCTCTTCATGGAAAACTGGGAAAGCCAGCTTCATTCACCCAAATGTGAAGACTCTTTTCCTTATCAGATTTAATCTCAGGCCCCATCCCTTCCAAATACTAGCAATGCATCAGCAACCCATCAGCAAGCTGGTCCTTAATTCAGATACCACAGCTCTTCCTTTTAAAAATGCAATTTCCCTGGGAAGAACCAACACATTAAATCCCTAAAACCTTAATGGGAGACTATTGATTGAATTACTTTCTTCCCTGAAAGGATTAACTGGACACATAAAAATGGAAAGAAGGAGCTAAAAATATAATTTTAACACACACACACACACAAGTCTGGAGCTGATGCCTAACGAGCTGGGGCAAGAACTTTACATACTTATTATAATGCTGCAATATTCAACGACAGTTGACTGGTCCATCTTACAATGAGGAAACTGAAGCATAGAATTAAAGTCACTCGCCCAGTTACACAGTCACTAAAGGAAGAGTCGGGATTTGAACTCATATCTGAACACAACCCTGTTTACTCTCCCCCCTAACCCCCCCCCACGCACACCAGCTGTGTGCTCACAGGTAGAGAAATGGACTTCCACTGGCCATTTACACAAAAGATAGATTCCCTCCCGTGTCACAGTTTTACTGAGAAGGAATCCCAGTTGCAAGGATGATCCTGACCAGCTCACCCCTTCAGAAAATCTTATTTGAATGAGGTTCAACCACTGAGTAGAAACAATTCAACACTGTTCACTGAACACTAGCTACTTAGACACTTCAATTTTTCTTTGGACTTGGAAACATTTCCGCATCAGGGAAAAAAAATTAGGAATTCTGGAATTTTTCCATATCTTTCAAAAACTCTGAGTTAACATTTTTGGAAGGAAAAAAAAAAAAAAAGACAGAAACAGAGGTGTTAAACAGTAGCCCGGGGCCAGGCATGGTGGTGCACATCTTTTAATCCCAGCACTTGGGAAGCAGAGGCCAGTGGATCTCTGAGTTCCAGGCCAGTCAAATCTACATTGTGAGTTACACGATGTCCAGGGCTATGAAGAGAGACCCTGCCTAAAAAAACAAACAAAAAACCTAAGAGAGATGTACTGGGGTTTTGTTTCGATTTGTTTGGATTTTGCTGGGTTGTTTGTTAGTTGGGAGATGTGGGGGGATTTGGGGGGGTTGGCAATCTCCTGTCAGCATCCTTCTCGAAGAACAATCAGAGGGTGTCTCGGGGTCTCCGGGGTTGTGACAGAACACCATGAGCAAAAGGAGGAAAAGGTTGATTGGGCTTATGTACTCTGGGGCACAGTCCACTGAGGGAAGCCAAGGCAGGAACTCCACTCAGGAGCCTACAGGCAAAACCTGAGGCAGTGGCCATGGAGGAGCACTGCTTACTTGATTGCTTTCAAATACCATTCAGGACCACCCGCCCAGGGTCGGCACCACCCACAGTGGGCTGGGCAATTCCCACTTAAATCAATGACTAGAAAACGCCCCCACGGAGCGTTTCCTAAAGGCCAGTCTTAAGAAGGAATTTTCTCAATTGTGCCTCTCCTCAGATAACTCTAGCTTGTGTCAAACTGACCAAAAAAAAAAACAAAAAAAAACAAAAAAAACAACCAGGACAGAGGGGCAGAGCACACCACGGTGTGCGCCTTACACCACACTCAGATCCATATCTGAAGAGGAAGGTTGACGCTATGAACAACAGATACCATTCAGCTGGCCTTGGCGCCACAGTAACTACCCACACCCCCCTCCTTCCCAACCCCCCCAACAACACATTCATCCCCAACAATCACCTGTCAGGTTCCTCTGGTCATTTCCTGGTGAGAACCAGATCCTTGATGCTGAGTAGCCTGTGCTGCAGGTCACCGTGCCTGTCTCAGATCAAGGTCCCTTCACTTGCCCTCACAGCATCGTAGCTGATAGAGGATGGACCAAGAGGCATCC
Source organism: Lophiomys imhausi (assembly GCA_907164525.1). NCBI lineage: Eukaryota > Metazoa > Chordata > Mammalia > Rodentia > Muridae > Lophiomys > Lophiomys imhausi. The sequence goes on from CAJQZJ010032284.1 coordinate 2,220,364, forward strand.
CAGTGGGACACTTAAGTGCCACCCTATTTTTCCATGCCTGCTGGAATAAGAGCAGCCCTGCCTCCTGTCAAATGTCAGGGTCAATTGCTCCTGCCAAGTGACTCCTCCATTTGTCTCATAGTCTCTGGGTCACAGGAGCCTGGAATGTTCCAGAAACAGCTATTGCTGTGGTTCAATGTGGCTTGTGTCATTTTCTCCGACTACTGATAGGTATTCCCTGACTGGACTCACAGCTCTGCCTGTACCACAGTCTGGACTGGCTGTAGAACCCTGTCCTGTTCTGTGCACCACTCGGAGCTGACAGCCTTGTGTGGAACAGCCTGGTATATAGACACCTGATCTGATGGGATTCTAACAATAGCAGGATTTCCAAGTGTGTGGAACAAGCTCCCTCCAGAACCCAAAGGAGACAGTCTGCCGGGCATTGGGCATTGGGCTTCCTCCTTTCTCACAGGATGGAATAATATGAAAGACGTGGAAATGCATATTTTAGGGGTTGGAGAGATGGTTCAGTGGTTGGGAGCTAGTATTGCTCTAACACAGTGGTTCTCAACCTTCCAAATGCTATAACCCTTTAGTACAGTCCCTCATGCTGTGGTGACCCCCAACCATAAACTTATTTTCATTGCTGCTTCATAACTGCAATTTTGCTGCTGTTATGAATTGTAATGTAAATGTAAATATCTGTGTTTTCGGATAGTCTCAGAAGACCCCTGTGAAAGGGTCATTCATCGTCCCCCCCCACAAAGGGATTACAACCCACATGTTGAGAACCACTGTTCTTTTTTTTTTTTTTTTTGGTTTTTTTTTTTTTTTGGTTTTTCGAGACAGGGTTTCTCTGAATATCTCTGGCTGTCCTGGACTCGCTTTGTAGACCAGGCTGGCCTCGAACTCACAGAGATCCTCCTGCCTCTGCCTCCCAAGTGCTGGGATTAAAGGCGTGCGCCACCACTGCCCGGCGAGAACCACTGTTCTAATAGGACCTGAGTTCAGTTCCCAGGACCATGGGTACTGCATGCTGTGGTGCACAGAAACACATAAAGGCAAAACACTCATCACATGAAATGAAAATAAGCCTTCTAAAGGAAAAAGGAACCTGAAGATCAAGTAACGAGAATTCCAGCTATATATCTGGGGACCCGGAAAACAATCTGGTGCCCCGGGAGATCAGAAGAAGGCATGTGACTCCAGGAACTAAACAATTGCGAGCCATCACGCGGGTACTGGGAACCAAACCCAGGTCTTCCGCTAGGGCAGTAAGTGGTCCTCGGCTGAGCCATCTCTCCAGCCCCAGAAAACATTGTTTCCTACTAAGTTAAGAATCTCATCTGTCTTCCAGTCATCCACTCATGATTTCTTTTAGGAGCACAAGCTGGGAGGTGCTTGTGCTGACCGCAATCTACTCTGTCCCTAGGGCTCCTGGGTCTTTACGATCAGTCCCAGGATTCCATTCCAACCCATCATTACACTGCCTGGCAACAGCCAGGATTCATCTGTCTCCACTGTCTGTTCTTACCATCCCTTATGCTGCACAAACACCAGAAAAGTGGCACTAGGTGATGCGTTCCTCTCCTTCTCCTCATCGCAATTCATCATTCACAAGAGTTTCAACAACTCGACTACCACCTCATGCCAAGCTAGCCGCGACACGCTCCATCAGCCACCAGTGATAAAGCGCTACTTGCTAGCCAGATGGTGAGTGTTTCCGCCTACAGGCCCTATGGGATTGCCTGCTTTACAGGACGCTCCCAATTTCAGTGGTCTCAGTTAGGGTTCCGAGGAAGTTCGTGTTTAAATAGTTTGACTCTTTGCTTCTTCTTGAGCCTGCCATGAGTGGATGAGTTTGCTCTGCTGCACACTCTCACCAGGATGTAAGGCCTCACTAAAGGACCCAAAAGCACCAGAGTTGACCAATCATGGACTGGAACTCCAAAAGTATAAACCAGAACAAAGCTGTCCTCTGTTTTAAGTTGATTAGCTTAGGCATTTTGTTACAGTCACAGAAAGCTAACACTCAAGTACAGAATGATACACCAATCTGGAACAAAAGGAGGGAGGAACTGTAAATATTGATCTCTGGAAGCAATGAGGGGACAGCTGAGGCCCTGAAGGGTGGCTGAAATCATCCAAGGAGATACATATGACTCAGGAAGACAGAACCCAAAGAAGCACCAAGGTCTGAAAAGACCCACAGAGGATAGCAGAGTGGCCCAGGCAAAGAAGAGGTAGATAGTGATATTTGCCCAGGACAGGTGTCATCAACTTACATGGCTAACCAGAAAGGGAAAAAAAAAAAAGAGACAAGTAACACAAAAGAAATAAATGCAGGGAAGATCAGCAAGGCTGAGGCAGCCTGAAAGGCCCTGTGCTTTTCTTACAAATCCCTGGCCAGCTGCTGCCCCTTGGGGTTTGATGTCCAGACTCTTCAAACTGATCCCTATCTTCATTCCCTGTGGAATGAATACTTTGTTTCCTGTGATAGCAGGTTAGCACAAACTTGGTAGTTTAAAATGACAGACATTTAGCCTTACGCTGTCTTAGAAGGCAGTTGTCCGGACTCTCTACTTCTCAGCTGAAATCAAAGAATGGAGGTTTCCCCAGAGGCTCTAGGGGGAATCTGTTTCCTGTTCCTTCCAGCATCCTCCTGCCTCACACAAGGCCAGCAGCCCCAACTCTCTCCATTTTCATTCTGCCTACTCCACCATGCAGCAAATTCCTCTTTGGTTCTCTCACAAGGACGTTTGCAGTGCATTTAGGCCCCACACGGGTAACCCAGGGTAATCTCCCACCTCTGTAAATCAGCCTCCTGCCTCTCGAATGTAATAAAACACATTCGAGAATCCGTCCTTAAGTAGGGTGGGGAGATGAAGCACTTGATGCATAGGTATGAGGACCAGAGTTTGGACCCCTCAGAACCCAGGTAGGCATGATGGCTGCTTGTAATCCCAGAATTCAGAAAGGCAGAGACAGGAAATCCCAGAACCAGCCAAAACCACGAGTGTGAGTTCAGCAAGAGACCTGGCCTCGATATTTAAGGTAGGAAGAGATCAAAGAGTCAACAGCTTCATGCCTCCACAACAAACATGCACACATGCACACAAACCACACACACACATACATATACAAAAAGAAGGGGGTGGGGATCACTTTGGTTCCGTTGGGAGGTTTGGGTCCAGGAATGGCTGGGCAGTATATCACAGTGAGAGCAAATGCAAAGCAAAATTGCTTTTATCCTAGGAACCTAGGATACAAGGACATAAGCAACTAGGCCCATACAGTTCCCTTCCCATACTGCACATGCCCAGTGTCCTACAAGCACAACCAATTGCCAATAGTCCCATAGACTGGGGAACAAGCCTTGTTTGTTTGTTTGTTGTTTGTGTGGGCAACGTTGGAGAAGAGCTCTAAGGCTTTGCTTGCTCCCTGTGGGCAAGCTCTCTACCAACAGAGCAGGCACCCAGGGCCTTCAGCCACAGACCTTAAGCAAACACACTCTACAAATCATCAAGAGCAGTCTCCCCCACTTTCTCCTTCTCCCTCTCTTCCTTCTTCTCCCCCTCTCTCCCTCCCTCCCTCCTCTATCCACCTCCAGCAATCTGGGGCTTTGTTCCCACCTACCTACTTTATCCTTAAACAACAATTCTTCTACCTATTTTTTCAATTATTGCAACAAAAGCTTTCAAGTTAAGGGAAACAATGCTGTTTTCTTCCCATAGCCAGCTGTTCCCTGACACAAAGTAACAGTGATTCTCAACATTGCTAGCAATTGTTATGAAAATGCATTTCTCTGTATCCTGTTGTCATGGCAGCTAGACATCAAGACATGCCTGCTAGGCACAGCAATTTATACTGATTTGAAAGACTGTTTTGGGGGGGAGGGACATTAAAATGCATAACCGAATGCATGTGAAGCCATAGCCCAGCAGAGTACAATATCAGTTATTCAAATAACATTTATAAAGCAAAGTACATTGTTTACTTCTATCAATGTTGTGTTCATTATTTATGCTCAGGGATCACTTTAATTTCCAACATACTGGCAAGTTTATTGTTTTTCTCGGTGTTCAGAATCTCCTTGTTCCCTTTGCCTGGGCACTGTTTGACCCGAACACAGATGCCAACGCCCACATCACATTGGGACACTGTGGCATCTTTTTTTTTTTTTTCTGTTTCTTTGTTTGCTAGGCTAGGGACACCTCTTAAGTGAGTTTCTCCCCTGGACCAACAACTATTGGAAATTTCACAGTATGGATAATTCTCTCTACCTTCACATTGTAACTGTACCTCAAGACACAGCACCATATTGACATCATAGCTATGGTCCTCCATGGGGAATGAGACAAAAGCCCAAGAGGACAGATAGGGCAGGGTGTCAGGATGCCAAACAAGAATATAAAAGGTTTAGATGCAAATAATCAACTGCAAAATACCACATTTATTAGCAGTTTGGATGGGATTGGGCCCCTACTCCTTTCTGTTTGTTATTCCTCAGAATCAGCTAAGCAGATAAGGAAGGAAAGTGGAGGTATGGGGTGCTGGAGGATTAGGGACTGCAGTGGCTGAGCTGGTTTGAGAATGTAGAATTCTGACTTGTTTCATCTGAGTCTGCTGGGCAGGGCTTGAGGTGTCCTGAAGCTTAAGGGACCACAGCCCCTTCAGGGACAATTGGTTACGTTGATTTTCCCTGTGATTGTGCGGTCACCGACACTTCAGCCTTGATTTTACGAAGGTGATTTCTCTTCCCATTTTGAGGGGTCTCTGAGCCTATCCTCCTTTTGTTTTTTTCTGGGTTTTATAATCTTTTTTCCTTTTGTTGAAAATGTTTTCTTTTTTTTTTTCTCACATAATATATCCTGATTAGGTTTTCCTTCTCTCTCTCTACTCCTCCTCCTAGCTCCTCCCTGCCTCCCCTCCCATCCAATTTCACCTCCTTCTGTCTCTCATTAAAAAAACAAACAGGCTTCCAAAGAATAATAATAAAATAAAATATAACATAATATAATTAGATTTTTTTTAAAAAACTAACACATTAAAATAGGACAAAACAAACAAACAGAAGGAAAGGGGTCCAAGATGAGGCACAAGAAACAAAGACCCACTCATTTGTGCACAAAGAATAATAATAAAATAAAATATAACATAATATAATTAGATTTTTTTAAAAACTAACACATTAAAATAGGACAAAACAAACAAACAGAAGGAAAGGGGTCCAAGATGAGGCACAAGAAACAAAGACCCACTCATTTGTGCACTTGGAAATTACATAAAAACACTAAACCTGAAGCCATAATATATGCAAAGGACTTGTAGGGTAAAAAGGGAGGGAAAATATATATATAAATAAAATAAAATAAAAAATAATAAGATAAGCCAGGTGGTGGTGCCACATGCCTTTAATCCCAGCACTCAGGAGGCAGAGGCAGATGAATCTCTATGAGTTTGAGATCAGCCTGGTCAACAAAGCTAGTTTCAGGACAGCCAAGGCTACACAATGAAACCCTGACTCAAAAAAAAAAACAAAAACAAAAAATAATAATATAATTTTTTTTTAAGAAAAGGAAGATCCCTGGTACAACATTATGAGACAAGGACCCTACGGTGATGCTGTTGAAGGCATTTTCTGTTGGCCATCTACTGCTGGGTATACAGCCTACCTTTAAGAGTAGTTTGTTAGCCGGGCGGTGGTGGCGCACGCCTTTAATCCCAGCACTTGGGAGGCAGAGGCAGGCGGATCTTTGCGAGTTCAAGGCCAGCCTGGTCTACAAAGCGAGTCCAGGACAGCCAGAGCTGTTAAACAGAGAAACCCTGTCTCGAAAAACCAAAAAAAAAAAAAAAAAGAGAGTAGTTTGTTTCCCCAGTGAGACTCCCTTGGAGGAAAACAAATTTTCATTTGAAAGTGGTTTTCAATTGGAGATTGCTTCCAGGTTAGGGACAGAGGTGTGTGTCCACTTCTCCTTTCAGCTCTAGGGACCTCAACTACTGCAGCACCTGTGTCCTGTTAATGCTGCCTCAGTCTCTGTGAGTTTATACGTATTCAATCTTGTTGATTTAGAGAGGCCCTTGTTTTCCTGGTGTCCTCCATCCCTCTGGCTCTTACACTCTTTTCACCTCCTCTTCTGCAAGGTTCCCTGAGCTCTGAGAGGAGAGATTTGATGTAAACATCCCATTTAAGGCTGAGTGTTCCAAGGTCTCTCACTCTTTGCATAATGTCTGGCTATGGGTCTCTGTATGTGTTCCTATCTGCTACAGGAGTAAGCTTCTCTGAGCAAGGCACTGCTCCATGACATTAGGAGTCATTTCACTGCTACTTAAATTTTTTAAAAAAGTAGTATTTTGTTGGGGTGATCTGAATGAAGGCTGCTTATATTCTATTGCTAATTACTGGCCCCAAGATCTGGTTGTCACATATACCTGGTCTTTGTTGTCTAAACCTTGCTCTATCTAATTTAAAGTTGATTGGTTGAATAAATGCTGCAGTCTGGATTGGATAGAAGAGAGGTAGTCAGGGAAAAGGTTGGTGAAATTTTGGAGCAGAGAAGATCACAGGCATAGGAGCCAGGAGGAAAAGGAGACAATGTCATAGGTTTGAGAAAAGAACATCATCCCACATGACCTGAAACATCACCATAGTGTGGAGAATAACAGCCCAAGGAGATGTATGTATATTATACGGGGTTTTATTTGGGGAATAGAATTATAAGCTAGTTTAGATGGGCTAAAATTGCTCAATCCAGGTTAAGGCTTGTTAAGTTTCATCAGGTATCTCTATGTTTATTTATAATGGCAAGTTAAGGGTTAACACCATTGACCAAATAACTATAATATAAATACTAGTAATAATTTAATTAATTACTTCAACAATATTTAATTTTACCTTAGGTCCCTGAGCCATCTGGTCTTACCTTCTTGGTCACCCAGGGAATGCTCTGTAGGGGTTCCATCTCATGGATGGACCTTAAGTAAAATCAGATATTGGTTGGTTATTCCCACAAGCTTTGTGCCACTCTTGCATTAGCATATCTTAGAGGCAGGACACCTGCCTTGCAGATCAAAGGCTTTGTGGCTGGATTAGTGTTTACCTTTTTCCTTTGGTAGCATGCAGAGTACCATTCTGCACCAAAGACACTAGCAGGTAGAAGTGGAAGCTCTATGTGGGCATCAGTTCAACTTCTTAACGTTCAATGAATAGTTGCTGTCTTCAGCCATGGAGCCTTGCCATCAGTTTGTGGAGAACAACCTAGTCTTGGGTGCAGCCCGGGTTATTTGGAGATTCCCACAGGACCCCTCTGACCAACACCTCAGGTAGGTGTAACCCATGGTCAGTACTAGAAGCTCCATTTGGTGAAGAGAGGTGGCCAGTTGGGGCTCTGCCTACCCCATTATTTGCTTAGTGTCATTTAGATCGCTCTCATACATGTATATATTTTAGGAAGCTTCTACTGTATTTGGTTTCCATGCTACCCTTTAAATGCCCCTTAATTTTAGCATTTTCTCCAGATATTTCCTCCCTCGTCCCCTCTTTCCTCCCTCTATCCATTCGATCCTCCTGTTCCAGCTCCCCCTCCATCCTTAACCATCTGTTTTATTTCCCTTCCCTATGGAGATCTATCCCCCTTAGTCCCTTACTCGACACCTATAACCTCTGTGGTTCTATGGGAGCTTGGTTCTCATTAACTTAATAGTAAACAACCATACATAAACAATTGCATACCACATGTGCTTTTCATTAATTTACCTACAGATTTCATCATTTCATTTTTTTTGACAGCTGAGCAATATGCTCTGTTGTGTAAATGTACCATATATTTTTATCCATTCATCTACTGAGTTATGTCTATGCTGTTTCCAATTCCAGGCTATTATGAATAATGAATAGAGGAGCAATGAACATGGCTCAGCAAGTATCTCTGTGGTAGGATGACGCACCTTTGGGTATATGACAAAGAATGCTGTGATAGTCAGGGCTTACTAGAGTAACAAAATTTATAGAAAAAAATGTAACATATTATAATATAAAATATAGTATACTATATATTATAATATATAATAGTATATATATTATACTATATATAATAATATATAATAAAATATATAACATATACATATAGGGGATTTATTGCAATAGCTTACAGGCTGTGGACCAGCTAATCCAATGCCAGCCGGCTGCCTATAAATGGAAGGTCCTCTCCACAGTGGCTATAAATGTTTACACTCCCATGAGCCATGGATGAAGGTTCACTACTCCACCTCCTCGCCAGCATGAGATATCACTTGTTTTATTGATCTTCGCCATTCAGATGGATGTATGAGAAAATCTCAAACTAGCTTTGACTTGCCTTTCCCTGATGCTGAACATTTCTTTTAAGTGTTTCTCGGCTACTTGCATTTCCTCTTCTGAAAATTCTCCATTTAGAACTGTACCTCATTTTTAATTGGGCTATTTGTTTCTTGATTTTTTTCTGGGGGAGGAGTTCTTTTTATATTTTTGGAAATTATCCTTCTATCAGCTGAATAGCTGGTAAAAAGAATCTTTTCCTATTCTGTAGGCTTCTGCTTTGTCTGAATGATACTATCCTTTGCCTTACAGAAGCTTTTCCGTTTCATTAGATCCCATTTATTAATTGTTGATCTTAGTGCCAGTGTTAATGATGTTCTGTTCAGAAAGTCTTCCTGTGCCAGTGAGTTCAAGGCTATCCCCCAATTTTGTCTCCCATCAGGTTCAGTGCATCTGATTTTATATTGAGGTCTTTGATGCATTTGGAGTTGAGTTTTGTGCAAGGTGATGGGTATGGATCTATTTGGAGTCTTGTACACACACAGACTAATTTAACCAGCACCATTTGTTGAAGATGCTGCCTTTTTTCCAATGTGTATTTCTGGCTTCTTTACCAAAAATCGGGTGTCCATAGGTGTGTGGCTTTATGTCTAGGTCTTCAGTTTGATTTCATTGATCAAGCTGTCTGCTTTTGTGCCAATACCATGCTGTATTCATTATTATAGCTCTGTTGTACAACTTGAAATTGGGGACGGTGATAGCTCCTGCAGTTCTTTTATTATTCAGTATTGTTTTAGCTATTCTGGTTGTGTGTGTGTGTGTGTATCTGTCTGTCTGTCTGTCTATGTCTGTGTGTGTCTGGTATCTCTATTTGCATATGAAGCTTATAATTATCCTTTCAAGATATGTAAAGAATTGTGCTGGAATTTCAAAAGGGATTACATTGAATCTCTACATTACTTTTGGTAGCATGGCCATTTTTATGACATTAATTCTACTGATCCATAAACACAGGAGAGCTTTCCATCTTCTGATATCTTCTTCAATTTTCTTTCTTCAATGTTTTAAAGATTTTATCATACATGTCTTTCACTTGTTGGTTAGGATTGACCCAAGATATTTTATATTATTTCAGGCTATTATGAAAAGTAATTTGTACATAAGAGGTCTAGTGTTTTTTGTGTGTTAATTTTGCTTCCAACTACTTTGCTAAAAGTGTTTATCAGCTGTAGGAATTCCCCAGTGGAATTTTTAGGATCATTTATGTATGCCATCATATTGTTTGCAAATAATGATACTTTGACTTCTTCCTTTCCAACTTGTATCCCCTTGATCTTCTTCAGTTCTCTTACTGCTCTAGATAAAACTTCAAGTACTTGGGCTGGAGAGATGGCTCAGCGATTAAGAACCCTGTCTGCTCTTCCAGAAGTCTAGAGTTCAATTCCCAGCAACCACATGGTAGCTCACAACCATCTATAATGAAATTTGGTGCCCTCTTCCAGCATGTAGGGGTACATGCAGATTGAGCTCTCATATATGTAAAATAAATAAATAAATAAATCTTTAAAAAATTTTCAAGTACTTTATTGAATAAGCATGGAGAGAGTGAACAACCTGTCTTCTTCCTGATTTGAGTAGAATTGCTTTCAATTTCTCTCCATTTTGATGTCAGCAATGGACTTGCTGTAAACTGCCTTTATTATGTTGAGGTATGTCCCTTGTACCCCTAATTTCTCCAGAATTTTTTTTTATTATGAAGGGGTGTTGGATTTTGTCAAAGGCCTTTTCTGCATCTAATGAGATAATATGTAGTTTTTTTTGTATTTCAATTTGCTTATGTGGTAGATTGACCATATTTATCAATTTAGATATGTTGAACCATCCCTACATCTCTGGAAAAGAGCCTATTTGATGATAATGGTGGATGATCTTTTTGATGTGTTCGTGGATTCAGTTTGCAAGTATTTTATTGAGAATTTTTATACCTATGTTCATAAGAGAAATTAACCTGTAATTCTCTTTCTTTTCTGGGTCTTTATGTGGTTTGGGTGCCAGGGTAACTATGGCCTTATAAAACAAATTAGGCAATATTCCTTCTGTTTCTATTTTGTGTAATAATTTAAGGAGTATTGGCATTAACTTGTCTATGAAAGTCTGGTAGAGGGGCTGGAGAGATGACTCAGTAGTTAAGAACACTGGCTGCTCTTCCAGGATTTTTGTGTGTAGCCTTTCTGTCCTGGAACTTGCTCTAGACCAAGCTGGCCTAGAACTCAGAGATCCGCCTGCCTCTGCCTTCCAAGTGCTGGGATTAAAAGCATGGCACACACCATCACAGCCCACCTGTTTGTGTTTTCATAGATTTCTTTAAGGGATTTATTTATTTCCTCTTTAAGGACCTCTATCATATTCATAAAGGCTGTTTTAAGGCCTTGTGCTTCAGCTGTGTTGCAGCACTCAGGGCCTGCTGTGGTATTGTTGCTGGGTTCTAGTGAAGACATATTGTTCTGGATGTTATTGATTGTGTTTTTATGTTACCATCTAGGCATCTGAGATTGAAAGATTGTAATTCTAGGTGCTGATACCTGATGTTGTCTTTGTTGGGTAGATGTTTTGTTCCTTGGTCTCTGTTGGCCTCTGTGGTTCTTAGGACAGTATGGTGGCTGGTCGGAAATTTTTCTGGGGTCCTGATAGGTGTGGTCACTGGAGGGTACAGGTAAAATGTATTTGTAGGTTTTGGGAGCTGACACTTAGGAATGGGAATGAGTTACAAGTGAAGGCTGAGGAGGTTCGCAGGAAGGAGGAAAGCGGGGTTGTTTTTTGTTTGTTTGTTTGTTTGTTTTTACTAGGATCTGCTTAGTCCCTGGGAATGGAGGCAGAGAGTGAGAAGAGGCAACAACAGGTAGTCTGCTACAGAGCGAGGGATGAGAGTGAGGGATTGGATTTGGAGGAGAGGAAGGAGAGTGAAGATCTGAAACTCACCTACGTGACGTGCTTTGCTGACCTACTTCCTCTCTGCCAGGCTTGGCTGCCAAGTTCCCAGAGAATGCCTGCTGGAGTTGGGGACTGGGAAAACAGGATGAGTTGGAAGGACGGTTGGAGAAGTTCTGCTGTATGATCTGCGGAAGATGGGGGCAGAGAGGAAGGGGGAGGCCACAGCAGGTGCTCAGCTACAGAGCTGGGGATGAGACTGGGGGATTGGACTTGGAGGAACAGAGGGAGAGGTGAAGATCTGCAGTCAGCCTTCCTGCTTCCCTGGCCTGACTGGCCTGCAGAGTTCTCTGAGAATGCCTGCTGGAGTTGGGGGCTGGGATAGTCATGAGTCAAGCCCATGCTCTTAAATCCTGTCTCTCCAAAACTGGCATTTGCTCTCCCTAAAGTTCACATTTCTCTCTTCCACTGGGCACCAAAGTTAAATGTTTACATCTACATTTTATGGAATAGTGTCTCTCCTCTCACATTCACAAGGTCTGGCAAACCTTATGCTTTGAATAAAAAAATCGAGAGCATTGGTCAGGTTTCTCTAGAGAAAGAGAACCAGTAGAATGATCTGTTTTAATAAATTCACAAACATAAGAATGTATAGATAATGGAGCTTGTGCTGAAATAGTGACAACAGTTGTCTCACACCTGAAAGGCAAGGACCAGCAGCTGCTCAGGCCACCTGGCTGGGTATTTCAGCCGTCCTCATTTGGTACCTAACATCTGGAAGGTTCCTGGAGAACTGCTGCTTTTGAGTCAACAGTGGAAGAAACGCTGGCTCTGCTACCAGTAAAGGAATCAACAATAGCAGAACAAGAGTTAGCCTCAACTCTGGGTGAGTTAGCCTCAACTCTGGGTAAGAGGGAGGCCAAGGGAGCAGAAGTAGGTTACTCCTCCTTCTGCCACGCCCATTTCAGGGAGGGTCTTCCCACATCAGTTAAGGCAAATAGAACAGTTCTTCAGTTACAGCTCCTTACTCCCGTGATTCTAATTAGTGGTGACAAGTTGACATTAAAACCAACCACCACAGAGAGCAACAAAAAGGGGTCACTGCAGAGCTGGAACGGTGACTCGGTGGTTAAGAGTGCTTGCTGCTCTTCCAGGGGACTAAGTTTGTTTCCCAGCACCCATGTTGGGCAGTTCATGATCTCTCCCAACTCCAGCTCCAAGGGATCCAATTCGTCCATCTGCACCTGTGTTCCAGAGCGCATATGCGCACACACACACACCTCTATAAATAATAGAAATAAATCTTTTTCTTACATGTCATTTCTTACTTGCTTAGCCCACATGCTTGGAAGTGTCAAAGCCAACGTGTGAGCAAGGTCACTTGGCTCCAGAGTCCGTGGGCTCAGCCTCTCTATCAGCCAACACCCTAAGCAGTCTCTAGAAACAAAGTAGCTAAGAACCCAGAAAGCCAAGGTCCGAGTTCCAGCTACACACATGGCCTTGTGTAAGTTACTATACTAAACCCTGAGTTCAGAAGTGGTATCCATTATGGCTGAACTTGCTAAATAAATGCATCGACAATATGCCTGGCATGTGACATGCTTTCCAGAAATGGTAGCTGCTGGCTATTGTTGACATGACGACATCTGACTCATGATTAAAAAAAAAAAAAAAAAAAAAAAAAACAGGAAGTATGGAAGAAAACATTCCCGGCATAGTCCTTCCCTTTCTGTAAGAGACCAGGCAAGAGAAAACAGGACAAAATGAAAGGAAAGGAGTGGTTTGAGCAGGTGACATGATGAGCTTCTTCAAGCAAGAAGAGGCTAGCTGGGTTTGGGACAAATCAAGATAAGAAGAGGAACCTAAAGCCCTGGTGGTGAACACCTTTAATCCCAGCACTTGGGAGGCAGAGGCAGGCCGATATCTGTGAGTTCGGGGCCAGCCTGGTCTACAAAGAGTGTTCCAGGACACCCAGGGCTATACAGAGAAACCGTCTCAAAAAAACAAAAAAAGAAAAAGAGGACTCTAAACAGACCTCTCTCCAGAGAGCAGGTCTGAAGCAGTGACTTCCCTATGGTGATTGAATCAAACACTCTCTCACCCAAACAAATATTATAATTTTCCCCACTCCCTATCTGTCTGAATTAAACAGCTCCTGGGTGGATGATGATCATTTTCCTTTGCCTTTATGAACTGAAGGCCAGAAGAATTTACATTTTCTTCCAAGAAACGAACATCCTCTGCTAGGAAACCACAGAGCCAGAATACAATCCCCACTTCTATGAGGCCAACCTCCCAACACCAGAGGAGGTGGAATCAGCAGGTCTCCAGGGATCTTCTAGTCCAAAATGAGTAGCTGACAAATATCCCATGATCCAGATGGTTGAAGCCTGATGCTAACCTTGCCGTCTCTCAGTTTCCCTGGAATTCTATTCTGTAAGGGTATCAAAGGATACAGAGATGCTAAAGTCTTGTCTAGGAGTCAAAGGCTAGAAGAGGAAGAACCAGAGACGTTGGGTTAAATGGAGGCTCTGCTACTTGTCATGCAACCCTAGGAATGTCTGCTCATTCTGTGCCTCATTTATAAGATGAGACCCATTGTGTGGGGGTGCTCAGTGGTAGAGTGCCCACCTTACAAGCAAAAGGACCCGGTTTTAACCCCCAGTAAGGGGAAAAAGAAAAACAAGGACATTTACCTGCTTTAAGATTCTATGATTTGTGTGAACTTGTCCTCTGGGAAAAATACTCTTTGATCAGTAGATACTATCTATCACATGATTTATGGGGGGGGGGGTCAGGTATCGATTTCACGGCTGGTGGTTTTATATGATAATCACCAGTCCCTAGGGACTTGGAATAATTTCACCATCAAAATTTTCCATTAGAGTGGCAATATAGCTCTGTTTCAACAAGCCTGCTCAAGTAACTTTCCCACTGCAAATTCACATGATAATAACATTATAAATGGCATCTCCAAAGACTCCAATTAAAATTGATTTGTCATTGTAATCTTAGCTAATAATGGTATGGTAATGGCATTATAATGAGGAGATCAAAGACTCGCATTGAAATTATTTTGGCATTGTTATCCTAGATTCTAAATGGCTTTGAATAGGCTGATCTATACATAGATTTGAAACTGTTGTGTCATAGTGCTATTAAAAGCTAAAAGAATCAGTAATGGGAGTCATCCATTCCCCCCTCCCAGCCCAGCTTGGAATTTCTTCCACTCTTTTCATCTTCCCTAAAGGTGGAGTTCAAACAGGGGAATCTTTAATTCCCCTACCTTAGCACAGCAGGGAAAAGGAGAGAGACCGAGATGACAGCAGTGAGTGGCTGGGAGGGCTGCTCACAGCAGCAGCAGGAGATAGCCCCACTCAGCCTCCATCAGCAGATTCTGGGGCCAGGACAAGTCTCTCTCTTAATGGAGCTTCATCAGGCCAACTAGGCAGGGCGCTAACCAAGGGGCCCTCTTAGTGGACATGGTACTCCTGTACCTCTACCAGTAGCCATGCCTAAAATCAGGATGCCACACCTCCAAGTGTCTCTCCTCCTCTGTGGCTCTGGCAGTCGTGACACTCCCATGTGTTGAGCCAAGTTGAATCCTCGGATTGTAAAACCACCTGTGCACATGATGGTGGCCGTGGATTTCTTCAGGTTCTGTTGCTTCGCGCTTAAGTGTTTTCAGGCAGAGTCTTCCTCTGTAACCAAGGTCGTCCGTCTGGACGCACCAAGTTCCTGCTTCAGTTGGAATTATAGGAAGGCCCTGCTGGGTTTTGTATCTCTTTACATTGACAGGCACTTAAATGAAGTGGGGTGAACCGTAACTTGGTTTATGTTTACTTTCCAGGACCCTTAGTTTCTAGAATATTGCTGTAGCAGGCTATATGATAACCGACAATCATATATACCTCTTACCCAATGATAGATACTATCTTTTTTTTTTAAGATTTATTTATTATGTATATAGTGTTCTGTCTACAGGTATATCTGCAGGCCAGAAGAGGGCACCAGATTTCATTTTGGATGGTTGTGAGCCACCATGTGGTTGCTGGGAATTGAACTCATGACCTCTGGAAGAGCAGCCAGTGCTCTTAACCGCTGAGCCATCTCTCCAGCCCGATAGATACTATCTTAAACACTTTAAAAATAGTCGTCTCTCAGTACTCTAAGTAGTTATACTCCATAAAGTTGCTACTGAGAAGCACTGAGCTAGAGATGAAGACGTAGCTCAGTTAGTAGAGTGTCTGGCTAGCACAGAAGAGGTCAGAGGTTCGATCCCCAGTTCCTCATAACCGGGTTTAGTGATGCATGCCTGTAATCCCAGCACTCCAGGAGTAGAGGCAGAAGGACCAGAGACTCCAAGTCACCCTTGGCTACACAGACGTTCAAGGCCAACCTAGGATATGTGAGATGCTGTCTCAAAAAGGTAATCAGTAAAATCTACACTGACTCATTGCTCCTAGAGAAGATTATAGGTTGGGTAAGAGTCCGGCACGCCTGTTGTCCCGGTGATCTTGACCCCTGCTTTATTTTATTTTATTTTTATTTGTGTGTGTGTGTGTGTGTGTGTGTGTGCGCGTGTACATGCACTTGCACTTGTGCAGGGACCCAGGAGACAATAAGAAGACATAAAATGCCCTGGAGATGGAGTCACTAGGCAGCTGAGAGCCACCAATGTGGGTACTGGGAACTAAACTTTGGTCCTCTGAAAGAACAAGATCTTTCACCTGCTAAGCCATCACCTAACCCCTACAGCTCTGTTTACACATGTGTGGGTTTGATGTCATTTTGCACAAGACAGGCTATAGACACTCCCACTGAACTGACAGCTAATAACACCATACTCTAACCTATGCCTGAAGGAGGTGTACCTGGTGTGCCTCCTTCCTCCCAGTGTTACATCACAGCATTCTGGTACATTACCACAGGAGAGACCCCTTCAGCACTAGGCCTAGGGCTATTTAAACAACAAAAAATGGCAAAAACTTCAACACATGGGGCATTAATTAAGTCATTAATAAAACACGTTTACAGTTTGTTCCACTTTTCCCGTAACACATCCCATATAACTTGACTTTTCACCACCCAGCCAATGTCCACACCTGACCACAAAATCACTGCAGGTATTGACTTTGAGGTTACAAATAAATTTTAATGAGTAGGCAAGTTCAAAAATGCAGAACACATGAACCTGAAAATTGACTGAACAATATATGTTTAAGCTTTATATTCTTATAAATGTGATCTGATGATGATGATGAGGGGGTGTTGGCCTCATTTTATAGAAAAGAAAACAAAGACATGAAGAAAATGAACATATATCCAATGCTCAGCTTCTCCCTCTCTTCCTCTCCCCTCTCTCTCTCCCTCTCCCCTCTCCTCCCTTCCCCCTCTCCCTCCTCTCTTTCTCTCTTCTCTCTCTCTCTCTCTCTCTCTCTCTCTCTCTCTCTCTCTCTCTCTGTGTCTGTCTGTCTGCCTTACCTGCATGTATATCTGTTTGCCAAATGCATCCTGGTGTCAGAGGAGACCAGAAAAAAAAAAAATAGAGAGAGTCACAGAAACTCTATAGCTGGAAATACGGACACAAAGCCTTTTGGAAGAAGTGTGGTCCTTTGGTTGTTCAAGTTACATAAGTGATGGGAAATTTCCTCCTCTTGGAAACAGCTTTTGCTCTCGCTCACTGTGGAAGCAGCCATTGCAAGAATTCATCAGTGAAGACACAGCAAATTGCATTCCATCAGAAAGAGATGTGCTCTCTATCCTATCCCAGCCAGTGCAGAAACGTAGACTGACAGGCTGATTTAACGCAGGAGAAATTGTAGAAAGATACTGCGGGAGAAAGATAAGTAAGAGATTAATTTATTTTGGCAGACCCAGGAGAGCTCAACGTGCTCTCCTGCTTAAAACTCCTCAGTGGGTCCCTACTGCAATGCACTCATTTGACGAAATATTATTGAGCAATTAGTCTGGGCAACACTGACCTACATGTGGGGGACACCAACCTACAAAGGCACAAAGTCCCTGTTCTTGTGAGCTTAGGTTTGTTTTTTGGTTTTTGGATGGGGTTGGGGGTGTTTGTTTGAAGTTTCATTGATAGTGGTATGTCTTGCTAAGTATCTCAGGTTAGACCAGCCTGATCCTTCTACTTAAACTGGGATTGTAGGTTTGCACCGACAAAGTCAATTATGAGCTTATGTTTTAACAAAGGGATAATATATGATAAGCAAATGAATAGATTTATACTAGATCAGCGCAGTGTTGTTGAGAAAAAACAAGAAGGGGTAGAGCGAGGTGCTGCTACACGCTAGGGAAGCTACTCCATACAGCATTGTGAGAAGCTAGCATTTGAACAGAAAGAAGTAGAGAATGAGCAGGGTGCGGTGGCGCACGCCTTTAGTCCCAGCACTCGGGAGGCAGAAGCAGGCAGATCTCTGCGAGTTCAAGGCCAGCCTGGTCTACAAAGTGAGTCCAGGACAGCCAAGGATACACAGAGAAACACTGTCTCAAAAAACAAAAAACAAAAAAAAAAAAAGTAGAGAATGAGCTATGTGTGGCGATGTGGAGAAACTACTGCAGGGAGCAGGAACAGCACACACAAAGGCCTTGTGCCGGGGGTAGTTGAAGAGAAGAACAAACAGGTCAGTGTGGCTGGAATAGGATGAATGGAAGGAGAGCTGAGCAGAGAGGAATTTACCACACCACTGATGAAACACTAACAATGTGCTCAGAGAGCCACATGTTTT
The DNA here is from genome assembly GCA_907164525.1 of Lophiomys imhausi. Taxonomy (NCBI): domain Eukaryota; kingdom Metazoa; phylum Chordata; class Mammalia; order Rodentia; family Muridae; genus Lophiomys; species Lophiomys imhausi. The sequence goes on from CAJQZJ010032284.1 coordinate 2,238,316, forward strand.
GCTATAATCTGAAAAGCAAGACAATTGTCACTAAGACTAATTGTCACTACAGTCTCCTGTATTCTATGAGGCAATTATCCCAGGGTACATCTAGCCTGGGTTCAATAAAATATAGTTAAGTAAATTACACTCACTTCCGTGATGAGCTGCCCCTAGGGAAGGCTTCCAGATTTTTCCTGCAGCTTACCGGGAGCTATCTTCCAGGGGAGGAGGCTGCCAAGAATAGGAACACTCACCAGTCCCAGCCTCTGGGATCCTGGCATGTTGCCTACAGCCAAGCATGACCTGTGACAGCCTGCTCCCGAGGTCAAAGACTACATAGAAGGTAAGGATGGATGCCCACCATCCTATCTCATTTCATTCTGTTACTCAGCATTGAGACCCAACATGCAGAGCCATGATTCCAGTGGGATGAGGAGCTAAGGCACACAGAGCCCATAAGAGGAGTTCTGCCAGGTGCTACATACACTCAACCAGTGGTGTGTGAAAACACTGGATAGTGAGCTCAGAAGTGGAAGTTGTGCTCTCATTGACACTTGGTCAAACAGGAAGTCCTCCCCTAGCATGACTGTACTCCAAACTGCCACACAACAAAGATAAACGCCCACCATTGATGGACTGTCCAGAGGTGGAGTTCATCAGGCAAGGTCACCAACCAGAACAGCACAAACAGCAAGTCTCCTCCCTGGGGGCAAAGTCACCAGTGTTCCAACAAAAATGACTTTCAGACAATCGTCCAGGAGGAATTCCTTTGTGCCCGTATATACACAATGTGTTCCTGTAATGCATTGCTTGTAATTACAAATCCTAGAGACATCCCCAAATGCTAATCTATAGGTAACTGATTAAATTGCCTCCATTTAATGCAGTTGTGGATTTAAAAACAAAAACAAAACAGGTCATGGAAAAGAAAATCTTTAAACTGTTAGCTAGGCACGGTGTCACATGCCTATAACCCAGCACTAGAGAAATGGAGACCAAAGGATCAGGATGAGGAATTCAAAGTCATCCTTGGTCACATAGCAACTTCAAGATCATTCTGGGCTACATTAGGTCCCACCTCAAAAACACTAAAAGTAGTGGGAGGGGTGACTCAGTGGTGAAGAGCTTTTGCTGCTCTTGGCACAAGGCCCAGGTTTAGTTCCCCCCACCCACAAACCGGCTCCCAATCACCTGTAATTCCAGTTCTGGGAGATGTGATTCCCTCTTCTGGCCTCTGTGAGCACTAGGCACATATGTGGGGCACATACATGCAGGCATGAATGTAGGCACTCACATGTCACATTAAAATTTTGAAAAGGAAACACAAAAATAAATATAAATACATAAGTTATTTGATGAAACCAACAAGTTAAAATAGGATGCAAGACATGTTCCCTGTGGGTTAAAAGAGAAGGAAAAATAAGAATATGTATTCCCACTTGCTTGAAGAGAATCATAAAACTGAGTTCATTTTTCTTGGCCTGGAGAACAAGACAGGGTTTCACTGTGTAGCCCAGGCTGGTCTCAGACTTGCCACATTCTTCTCATGTCCTCTTCTCACTTGCTGGGATTACCGGCCTATAGCGCTATGCTCAACTTCTTATTTGGTTTTGTTTGTTGTTTAGTTAAGATGTGGTCTTTAAGTCTAGGCTGAGCTCAAATGCACCATCCTCCTGCCTCAGCCTTCTGGGTGCTGGTATCACAGGCATGTGACCTTCATCTGCTCTTGTCTTGTTATTTTTTTTTTTTTTTGGTTTTTTTCGAGACAGCGTTTCTCTATGTAACAGCTCTGGCTGTCCTGGACTCGCTTTGTAGACCAGGTTGGCTTCGAACTCACAGTGATCCACGTGACTCTGCCTCCCGAGTGCTGGGATTAAAGGTGTGCGCCACCACGCCCGGCTTTTTTTTTTTTAATTATTATTTTGTTTATTTATTATGTATACAGTATTTGCTCTACATATATGCCCGGGCAGATCTCAATGTAGATGGCTGTGAGCCACCATGTGGTTGCTGGGAATTGAACTCAGGACCTTGGGAAGAACAGCCAGTGCTCTTAACCTCTGAGCCACCTCTCCAGCCCTCTTGTCTTGTTATTAAGGAATTGGAATTAGAGAGGTGGTGACTGGGGCTGAGACATTTTGCTGTACAGTTTGTCCACATGTTTTTGTCTCGAATTGTATGAATGAATTCAAAACTGCAGCTTTAAATATATATATTTATATATAAATATATTTAAAAATTTTATTAATTAATTAATAATTAATTTTATTGATTAATAATTAATGGTGCTTCAATAGCCACAAACAATATAAAATACCTGGGGGTAACTCTAACCAAGCAAGTAAAGGACCTATACAACAAGAACTTCAAGCCCTTGAAGAAAGAAATGGAAGAGGCCTTTAGAAGATGGAAAGATCTCCCATGCTCATGGATAGGTAGGATCAACATAATAAAAATGGCTATCCTACCAAAAGCAATATATAGATTCAATGCAATTCCTATCAAAATACCAACACAATTCTTTATAGACCTGGAAAAAGCTATTCTCAACTTCATATGGAACAACAAAAAGCCCAGAATAGCTAAATCAATCCTGTACAATAAAAAAGCATCTGGAGGTATCACCATCCCAGATTTCAAGCTGTACTACAGAGCAATAGTAATAAAAACAGCATGGTACTGGTATAGAAACAGACCAGTGGATCAATGGAATCGAATTGAAGACCCAAACATGGATCCACACACCTATGGCCAACTAATCTTTGACAAAGAAGCCAAAACCACACAATGGAAGAAGGACAGCATCTTCAACAAATGGTGCTGGTCCAACTGGATGTCCACTTGCAAAAGAATGAAATTAGACCCATACCTATCACCTTGTACAAAACTTAAATCCAAGTGGATCAAAGACCTTAATATAAGGCTGGCCACACTAAATATACTAGAAGAAAAAGTAGGAGAAACCCTCGAACTCATTGGCACAGGTGACAACTTCTTGAACAGAACACCAACAGCTCAGGACCTGAGATCAACAATCAATAAATGGGACCTCATGAAACTGAAAAGCTTCAGTAAGGCAAAAGACACTGTCATTCGAACAAAACGGCAACCAACAGACTGGGAGATAATCTTCACTAACCCCACATCTGATAGAGGGCTATTATCTAAAATCTACAAAGAACTCAAGAAACTAAATGCCAAGAAACCTAATAATCCAATCAAAAAATGGGAGACGGAGCTAAATAGAGAATTCACCAAGGAGGAATCCCTAATGGCCGAGAGACACCTGAAGAAATGCTCAACATCCTTAATCATCAGAGAAATGCAACTCAAGACGACCCTGAGATTCCATCTCACACCTGTCAGAATGGCTAAGATAAAGAACTCAAATGACAGCACATGCTGGCAAGGATGTGGAGAAAGGGGAACCCTACTCCATTACTGGTGGGAGTGCAGGCTTGTGCAACCACTATGGAGGTCTGTCTGGCGATATCTTAGAAATCTTTGAATAACTTTGCCTCCTCATCTATGTTCATAGCAGCCTTATTTGTAATAGCTAGAAATTGGAAACAACCCAGATGTCCCTCAACTGAAGAATGGATTAAAAAACTGTGATACATCTATACAATGGAATATTACTCAGCTATCAGAAACAATGAAATCATGCAATTTGCAACCAAATGGATGAATCTAGAGAAGCTCATCCTGAGTGAGCTAACCCAGACTCAGAAGGATGCACATGGCATCTATTCACTTATAGTAGGATTTAGCTATATCGTACAGGATATCTGTACTACAACCAACACACCAAAAGGAACATGGACATAAACTTTTTTTTCTTTTTCTTTTCTTTTTCCTTTTCCTTTTTTTCTTTTTCTTTTTCCTTTTCCTTTTTCTTTTTCCTCTCTTTTTTGTTGTTGTTCTTTGTTTTTGTGGGTTTGTTGGTCTTTTTTTAGTTTTCCCCCCATAGCAAGGAGACACCTTTCACTGGCAGTACTGCCTCGTAGGCCCCCAGTGTATGAAGAGGCTCTTGGCCCTCATATGACTCCTGATCTGTGGTGAGAGACTGTTATGCAGGGACACTCCACCCCAGAGGAACAAGACAAGACGGAAGGGTCAGGAGGTAGAGCATGGGAGGGTGGGGCTGGGAAGCAGGAAAAGAAGACAATATGATAAGGATGTAACCTGAAGCAACAAATAAATAAATTTATTAATTTTTAAAAAAGCAGGTAACAATGTTAAAACACTGTAAATAAAATAAAGGATACAGCCATTCAACCTGGTTTTATAAACCTCCAAGTGTCGAAAAAACGTAGAGCTAAGGTAAAATACACGAGAAATGTGGTGTTAACCCATGCCTTTAACTTCAGCAGAGACGGGAGGAACACCATAGAGTTAGTGGTCTTATAAATTCTAGAGTTACACGGAACAGGGTGGGGAGGGTGCACACCCTTAATCCCATCATTCAAGAAGAGTACACCTTTAATCCCAACACACTAGAGACAGAAACAGGCAGATCTCAGAGCTCAAGGTCAGCCTGATACAAAACAAACTCTAAATAGAGAAAAACTTCGATCCAGGAGTGGTGGAACACATCTTTAATCCCTTCAGATGGGAACCACAGGTCTCTGATCCCAATAATTAGAATGCAGAGACACACACATAGGATTTGGAAGGACCTAAGTTTAAAAGCTACTTACAAAAGGCCTGCTCAATACAAACAAATTGTCCTTTGAGATCTCAAAATATATACACTAAAGCTAGTTTAGCTCCAAAATAACAAAATAATTTCTTCTTTAACCCAGATTGAAAGATAACACTTTATATATTGTCAAAAAACCAAATTTGCTTCAGGAGAAATATTACCTAGCCTTCCCTTCCCCCCAAAAAAAAGAGGGTAATTGTCCCAGAGTTAGGATTAGGGCTCTGTTCTTATCTTTCCAGGAGAATCAAAGCATCCATTCAAGGAACCCAGGGACAACTGGACAACGGAAACCTCAGCAGAAAACAGAATTAGACACCAAAGAAGACGAGTGACCCAGTTGATTCAGCCTGACAGACTCCCTCAATAGATGTCTCCATCAAAAGCCTACAACCACAACAACTCAATATTGCTAAGACCCTTCATCTCTACACAATGCCCCAGCCAGAACCTCAGTAAAGCCTGGAAGTTCAGCTTCTGCCTACAAACTCCTTAGGACATCTAAACAGCTGAGAACAGAAGGACTGAACATAAAAGAATTGTACTAACATTTTTAACCATTTTTCCATTTTGGTTCGGGCCCCAAAGAGGTTTAGTATGACCCAAATCAGCAGGAAGTCATTTTAAGAATGTGATGTCCCATGCCCAGAGGGTGGGGAGGGTGTTTCTCCGCCCCCCCCCCCCTTTTTGGTTATTTGAAGGATAACTGAAAACTCTGTTATTTAGGGGAAGAGATTACAAGTTATTAAATGGTCCTGTTTAATGGGTTTTGGAGGTTAGACCCAGGGTATTCCTTCTTTCCCTTTTCTGTATCCTTCTTTATCTCCTATGTAGGAATGCACGGACTTGAGAAAAATGAGACATAGACATAGCACAGGAAGGACCAAGAAGAAGGGACAGATTATTGAATATGCCCTTATACCTTTGTATATTGATACAAAATTAGTAGTATATTTAGCTAAAGTGGTATTGACCATTGTTTATTGTGCAAAAATAAGATTGTATTGGACTACATCGGTATTGATCTTTGAATATTGATACAAAATTAAGATCATAGTTGGCCACAGTGGTATTGACCCTTGTATATGGACGTAATATTAAGATTGTATTGGGAGCCGGGCGTTGGTGGCGCACGCCTTTAATCCCAGCACTTGGGAGGCAGAGGCAGGCGGATCTTTGTGAGTTCGAGGCCAGCCTGGTCTACAAAGCGAGTCCAGGACAGCCAGAGATATTCAGAGAAACCTTGTCTCGAAAAACCAAAAAAAAAAAAAAAAGATTGTATTGGGCTACATAGGCATTGATCTTTGTATATTGATACAAAATTAAGAGTATATTTAGCCACATTTGAATAGATCTTTGTATATTGATACAAAATTAAAGGTAACGCTTCCTAATGGTATCATACCTAGAGATACTTAAAAATGAAATGTGAAGCTCTGGCCTTTTGATACCAACCGTTTTAAACTGTTTAGGATAGTTAAGACAAACAAACTCCTAGTCATGCAAACATGTCACTTTGTTAGCTACTATGACAGTCTATCACAGATATTCTCTAAGCTACTCAGTAATCAAGTTGTTAAGAGACAAGCAACATTTGCTTATCTAAATACAAGAGATGGATAGGGCATCTTCAAAAACCCCAAGAGATCTGCAGAATATGGCATTCAAAGATGTTGTCTTAAATTAAGGTTTTTTTTTTATATCGAGACATATCATCTCCTGACAGCACCCCCTATTCTACTCCAAGTAGAAGATAAGCATCGAAGAATCTCCAGTGTGAGATGGTTGAATTAGTGGCAAGCCTATCTCTTGGCATGAAAAAACTCCTTGCTTCAACTGCAGACAGACTGCTGTCCAAAAAGGACAAAACTTGGTAGCAGAGAAGTCGACAGCCTAGCTCTGCCAAGACAGGGTAGGTTAGTCCTTCATAATCCCTGCTCTACAATAAATGTCTGTCAGAGAAACAGGACCAAAAGGCTGAAGACTGATGCTGTAATGTATGGAGAGAAAATGGGAACTGTCCAGGCAGTCACTGGTTTGTCATTTCTTAGTATTGGAAGCTGCAGGCCCTGCACTTCCTATATAATCAGATATATTTATCCCTCTCAGGTCTCTGAGGTGGTTGAAGAATAGACAGCTAGAGTCTCATAGTTAAATTTTGAGTTGTTTAGGAATCAAGAGGGCGTTCTAGATCTAAGAAGATGGTTATAATAGTGATGCAAGTTAGTATGAAAGCTAAGTCAGTTATAGAACTTTAAACTCATGGAGATGGTTAGATGGTAGAATGTTAAAGTCAGGGGCCAAATATGTATGAACTGGACATTGGGAAGGTATACTGGGCCATTTAACTCTCATAAATGTGGCATATTTATTTCTGCTGTTTTGTATAGTATTTACTATTATAGGAGAAGGAACCATTTGTTGGACTGAAAGGGGAAGCTGTTGGGGGGAAGAGGGTGGAAGGGTGGGACAGGAAGGGGGAATAGGGAAGGGTTTGTGACTGAGATGTAACTTGAAGAAAAAAAAATAAAGTATTTAATAAAAAAATAATTAATGGTGCTTAATTAATGAAAGTAAATAAATAAGTATTTAAATATATATGTGTCTGCATGCAAGCTGTAATGACTCTTCTTATTGCTAACATGATCACTGTAGCCTCAGGCCTGCACTGTACAACTAGAAGCCTCTTTCATCACATGGCGGGGCAGCACTGAGACACAATGGCCCACATGGAGAGTAACTGTCAGCATTAAATACACACTAGGAACTGAAGCAAAGAAAGTAAAACATCACATATGGATTGCATGCTGAGCTGGAAATATATTGGTAGATTAAGTTACAAGATAAGGCGTTACAACTAATTCTACCTATTTCTCCTGTTTTTTTAAAAAGGACCTGTTAGAATATTGTATTTTATGTGTATGGGTGCTTTGCCTGTGTACCATGTGCATCCCTGGTGCCCAAGGAGGCCAGAAGATGTCGTTGACTCCCCTGTAACTGGAGTTGTAGATGTATGTGAGCCTCCATGTGAGTCTGCGAATTGAACCCAGTTCCTCTGCAAGAGCAGTCAGTGCTCTTAACCACCGAGCTATCTCTCCAGCCTCCTTATCAGAATATTTTAAATGGCCTAGAGAACTTGGCATAGCGCCACACACCTGCAATCCCAGCACTTCAGGGGGAGGAACAGTGAGTTTCAGTCTATCCTGGGCTATCAAGTAAAACCATTCTAAAACAAACAAAAAAAAAAGTAAGTAAATAAATGGCCTCTGTGGTTTGCATTTGTGACAAACACTGAATTTCTATCAGCAAATGCTGCTATCTAGTATGAAATACAGGGAGACGTTTCATGTGTGTCTGTCAGAATGAGTTAGTAAAGATCTTGGCTCGCACACTATGTGTGATGAGAATGTTGAGAAGAATGGGGGGGCGTTGTTTAGGTTCTCTTGGTGATCTGTGAAAGCAAATGAAACTCTCCCCCCTTGTCATCCTCAGTAACAAATTAAAATGTTCTCTCAATTATCATCAGCAATTACCCAGTGGGAAGATTATGTATTTGTTTGGAGTCCCTCAAGCGCAGCTGCCTGTAGCAAATTCTCTCCTTCCTCAAGAGGGCTGCGAAGCAGATCGCACATGCGCAGTCCAGAAATCTGTGGCTCAATGACAAATTGCTAGCCTCTTCAGAGCAAGGCACAGGATTCCATCTCTAGCAACACACGCACACACATTCACTCACAAACATACACACGCACACACACTCACATACACACACAAACATAACACACACCACATACATACTCATACACACAAGCATACACACACATCATACACATACACACCCACAAGCACACACTTACAAACATACACACACCACATACACACACTCAAACACACACACACACACACACACACACACACACACACACACACACACA